>OX638074.1:16652053-16797053 GCA_951804385.1 Trifolium dubium | reverse complement strand
AAAATTTGAGACCAAGGAGTAACCAAAGTTCAATATATTAGTATAATAGTCTAAATATAGCTTTGAACCCCTTTAGAATGGATTCTAACTAATATATTGTCCTAACTATAGTTTTGAAACTTTGGGAAGAAAATCGTCCCGTTTGTGTACAAATGTGAATTTGAAGAAATGTAGACATAATTGGTGACCAAGGAGTAACCAAAGTTCAATATACTAGTATAATAGTCTAAATATAGCTTTGAACCCCTTTAGAATGGATTCTACCCAGTATATAGTCCTAACTATAGTTTTGAAACTTTGGGAAGAAAATCGTCCCGTTTGGGTACAAATGTGAATTTGAAGAAATGTAGACATAATTGGTGACCAAGGAGTAACCAAATTTCAATATACTACTATAATAGTCTAAATATAGCTTTGAACCCCTTTAGAATGGATTCTAAGCAATATATAGTCCTAACTATAGTTTTGAAACTTTGGGAAGAAAATCGTCTCGTTTTGGTACAAATTGGAATTTGAAGAAATGTACACAAAATTGGTGACCAAGGAGTAACCAAAGTTCAATATATTAGTATAATAGTTTAAATATAGCTTTGAACCCCTTTAGAATGGATTCTAACCAATATATAGTCCTAACTATAGTTTTGAAACTATGGGAAGAAAATCGTTCCGTTTTGGTACAAATGGGAATTTGAAGAAATGTAGACAAAATTGGTGACCAAGGAGTAATCAAAGTTTTATATATGAGTATAATAGTCTAAATATAGCTTTGAACCCCTTTAGAATGGATTCTACCCAATATATAATCCTAACTATAGTTTTGAAACTTTGGAAAGAAAAGCGTCCCATTTTGGTACAAATGGGAATTTGAAGAAATGTAGACATAACTGGTGACCAAGGAGTAACCAAAGTTCAATATATTAGTATAATAGTCTAAATATAGCTTTGAAACCCTTTAGAATGGATTCTAAGCAATATATAGTCCTAACTATTGTTTTGAAACTTTGGGAAGAAAATCGTCCCATTTTGGTACAAATGGGAATTTGAAAAAATGTAGACATAATTGGTGACCAAGGGGTAACCAAAGTTCAATATATTAGTATAATAGTCTAAATATAGCTTTGAAACCCTTTAGAATGGATTCTAAGCAATATATAGTCCTAACTATTGTTTTGAAACTTTGGGAAGAAAATCGTCCCGTTTTGGTACAAATTGGAATTTGAAGAAATGTAGACATAATTGGTGACCAAGGAGTAACCAAAGTTCAATATACTAGTATAATAGTCTAAATATAGCTTTGAACCCCTTTAGAATGGATTCTAAGCAATATATAGTCCTAACTATTGTTTTGAAACTTTAGGAAGTGTTTTGGTACAAATGGGAATTTGAAGAAATGTACACAAAATTTGTGACCAAGGAGTAAAAAAAGTTCAATATATTAGTATAATAGTCTAATTATAGCTTTGAACCCCTTTAGAATGGATTCTAAGCAATATATAGTCCTAACTATTGTTTTGAAACTTTAGGAAGCGTTTTGGTACAAATGGGAATTTGAAGAAATGTACACAAAATTTGAGACCAAGGAGTAACCAAAGTTCAATATATTAGTATAATAGTCTAAATATAGCTTTGAACCCCTTTAGAATGGATTCTAAGCAATATATAGTCCTAACTATAGTTTTGAAACTTTGGGAAGAAAATCGTCCCATTTTGGTACAAATGGGAATTTGAAGAAATGTAGACATAATTGGTGACCAAGGGGTAACCAAAGTTCAATATATTAGTATAATAGTCTAAATATAGCTTTGAAACCCTTTAGAATGGATTCTAAGCAATATATAGTCCTAACTATTGTTTTGAAACTTTGGGAAGAAAATCGTCCCATTTTGGTACAAATGGGAATTTGAAGAAATGTAGACATAATTGGTGACCAAGGGGTAACCAAGGTTCAATATATTAGTATAATAGTCTAAATATAGCTTTGAAACCCTTTAGAATGGATTCTAAGCAATATATAGTCCTAACTATTGTTTTGAAACTTTGGGAAGAAAATCGTCCCGTTTTGGTACAAATTGAAATTTGAAGAAATGTACCAAAATTGGTGACCAAGGAGTAACCAAAGTTCAATATATTAGTATAATAGTCTAAATATAGCTTTGAACCCATTTAGAATGGATTCTACCCAATATATAGTCCTAACTATTGTTTTGAAACTTTAGGAAGCGTTTTGTTACAAATGGGAATTTGAAGAAATGTACACAAAATTTGTGACCAAGGAGTAAAAAAAGTTCAATATATTAGTATAATAGTCTAATTATAGCTTTGAACCCCTTTAGAATGGATTCTAAGCAATATATAGTCCTAACTATTGTTTTGAAACTTTAGGAAGCGTTTTGGTACAAATGGGAATTTGAAGAAATGTACACAAAATTTGAGACCAAGGAGTAACCAAAGTTCAATATATTAGTATAATAGTCTAAATATAGCTTTGAACCCCTTTAGAATGGATTCTAAACAATATATAGTCCTAACTATAGTTTTGAAACTTTGGGAAGAAAATCGTCCCGTTTTGGTACAAATTGGAATTTGAAGAAATGTACACAAAATTGGTTACCAAGGAGTAACCAAAGTTCAATATATTAGTATAATAGTCTAAATATAGCTTTGAACCCCTTTAGAATGGATTCTAACTAATATATTGTCCTAACTATAGTTTTGAAACTTTGGGAAGAAAATCGTCCCGTTTGGGTACAAATGTGAATTTGAAGAAATGTAGACATAATTGGTGACCAAGGAGTAACCAAAGTTCAATATACTAGTATAATAGTCTAAATATAGCTTTGAACCCCTTTAGAATGGATTCTACCCAGTATATAGTCCTAACTATAGTTTTGAAACTTTGGGAAGAAAATCGTCCCGTTTGGGTACAAATGTCAATTTGAAGAAATGTAGACATAATTGGTGACCAAGGAGTAACCAAAGTTCAATATACTACTATAATAGTCTAAATATAGCTTTGAACCCCTTTAGAATGGATTCTAAGCAATATATAGTCCTAACTATAGTTTTGAAACTTTGGGAAGAAAATCGTCCCGTTTTGGTACAAATTGGAATTTGAAGAAATGTACACAAAATTGGTGACCAAGGAGTAACCAAAGTTCAATATATTAGTATAATAGTTTAAATATAGCTTTGAACCCCTTTAGAATGGATTCTAACCAATATATAGTCCTAACTATAGTTTTGAAACTATGGGAAGAAAATCGTTCCGTTTTGGTACAAATGGGAATTTGAAGAAATGTAGACAAAATTGGTGACCAAGGAGTAATCAAAGTTTTATATATGAGTATAATAGTCTAAATATAGCTTTGAACCCCTTTAGAATGGATTCTACCCAATATATAATCCTAACTATAGTTTTGAAACTTTGGGAAGAAAATCGTCCCGTTTGGGTACAAATGTGAATTTGAAGAAATGTAGACATAACTGGTGACCAAGGAGTAACCAAAGTTCAATATATTAGTATAATAGTCTAAATATAGCTTTGAAACCCTTTAGAATGGATTCTAAGCAATATATAGTCCTAACTATTGTTTTGAAACTTTGGGAAGAAAATCGTCCCATTTTGGTACAAATGGGAATTTGAAAAAATGTAGACATAATTGGTGACCAAGGGGTAACCAAAGTTCAATATATTAGTATAATAGTCTAAATATAGCTTTGAAACCCTTTAGAATGGATTCTAAGCAATATATAGTCCTAACTATTGTTTTGAAACTTTGGGAAGAAAATCGTCCCGTTTTGGTACAAATTGGAATTTGAAGAAATGTAGACATAATTGGTGACCAAGGAGTAACCAAAGTTCAATATACTAGTATAATAGTCTAAATATAGCTTTGAACCCCTTTAGAATGGATTCTAAGCAATATATAGTCCTAACTATTGTTTTGAAACTTTAGGAAGTGTTTTGGTACAAATGGGAATTTGAAGAAATGTACACAAAATTTGTGACCAAGGAGTAAAAAAAGTTCAATATATTAGTATAATAGTCTAATTATAGCTTTGAACCCCTTTAGAATGGATTCTAAGCAATATATAGTCCTAACTATTGTTTTGAAACTTTAGGAAGCGTTTTGGTACAAATGGGAATTTGAAGAAATGTACACAAAATTTGAGACCAAGGAGTAACCAAAGTTCAATATATTAGTATAATAGTCTAAATATAGCTTTGAACCCCTTTAGAATGGATTCTAAGCAATATATAGTCCTAACTATAGTTTTGAAACTTTGGGAAGAAAATCGTCCCATTTTGGTACAAATGGGAATTTGAAGAAATGTAGACATAATTGGTGACCAAGGGGTAACCAAAGTTCAATATATTAGTATAATAGTCTAAATATAGCTTTGAAACCCTTTAGAATGGATTCTAAGCAATATATAGTCCTAACTATTGTTTTGAAACTTTGGGAAGAAAATCGTCCCATTTTGGTACAAATGGGAATTTGAAGAAATGTAGACATAATTGGTGACCAAGGGGTAACCAAGGTTCAATATATTAGTATAATAGTCTAAATATAGCTTTGAAACCCTTTAGAATGGATTCTAAGCAATATATAGTCCTAACTATTGTTTTGAAACTTTGGGAAGAAAATCGTCCCGTTTTGGTACAAATTGAAATTTGAAGAAATGTACCAAAATTGGTGACCAAGGAGTAACCAAAGTTCAATATATTAGTATAATAGTCTAAATATAGCTTTGAACCCATTTAGAATGGATTCTACCCAATATATAGTCCTAACTATTGTTTTGAAACTTTAGGAAGCGTTTTGTTACAAATGGGAATTTGAAGAAATGTACACAAAATTTGTGACCAAGGAGTAAAAAAAGTTCAATATATTAGTATAATAGTCTAATTATAGCTTTGAACCCCTTTAGAATGGATTCTAAGCAATATATAGTCCTAACTATTGTTTTGAAACTTTAGGAAGCGTTTTGGTACAAATGGGAATTTGAAGAAATGTACACAAAATTTGAGACCAAGGAGTAACCAAAGTTCAATATATTAGTATAATAGTCTAAATATAGCTTTGAACCCCTTTAGAATGGATTCTAAACAATATATAGTCCTAACTATAGTTTTGAAACTTTGGGAAGAAAATCGTCCCGTTTTGGTACAAATTGGAATTTGAAGAAATGTACACAAAATTGGTTACCAAGGAGTAACCAAAGTTCAATATATTAGTATAATAGTCTAAATATAGCTTTGAACCCCTTTAGAATGGATTCTAACTAATATATTGTCCTAACTATAGTTTTGAAACTTTGGGAAGAAAATCGTCCCGTTTGGGTACAAATGTGAATTTGAAGAAATGTAGACATAATTGGTGACCAAGGAGTAACCAAAGTTCAATATACTAGTATAATAGTCTAAATATAGCTTTGAACCCCTTTAGAATGGATTCTACCCAGTATATAGTCCTAACTATAGTTTTGAAACTTTGGGAAGAAAATCGTCCCGTTTGGGTACAAATGTCAATTTGAAGAAATGTAGACATAATTGGTGACCAAGGAGTAACCAAAGTTCAATATACTACTATAATAGTCTAAATATAGCTTTGAACCCCTTTAGAATGGATTCTAAGCAATATATAGTCCTAACTATAGTTTTGAAACTTTGGGAAGAAAATCGTCCCGTTTTGGTACAAATTGGAATTTGAAGAAATGTACACAAAATTGGTGACCAAGGAGTAACCAAAGTTCAATATATTAGTATAATAGTTTAAATATAGCTTTGAACCCCTTTAGAATGGATTCTAACCAATATATAGTCCTAACTATAGTTTTGAAACTATGGGAAGAAAATCGTTCCGTTTTGGTACAAATGGGAATTTGAAGAAATGTAGACAAAATTGGTGACCAAGGAGTAATCAAAGTTTTATATATGAGTATAATAGTCTAAATATAGCTTTGAACCCCTTTAGAATGGATTCTACCCAATATATAATCCTAACTATAGTTTTGAAACTTTGGAAAGAAAAGCGTCCCATTTTGGTACAAATGGGAATTTGAAGAAATGTAGACATAACTGGTGACCAAGGAGTAACCAAAGTTCAATATATTAGTATAATAGTCTAAATATAGCTTTGAAACCCTTTAGAATGGATTCTAAGCAATATATAGTCCTAACTATTGTTTTGAAACTTTGGGAAGAAAATCGTCCCATTTTGGTACAAATGGGAATTTGAAAAAATGTAGACATAATTGGTGACCAAGGGGTAACCAAAGTTCAATATATTAGTATAATAGTCTAAATATAGCTTTGAAACCCTTTAGAATGGATTCTAAGCAATATATAGTCCTAACTATTGTTTTGAAACTTTGGGAAGAAAATCGTCCCGTTTTGGTACAAATTGGAATTTGAAGAAATGTAGACATAATTGGTGACCAAGGAGTAACCAAAGTTCAATATACTAGTATAATAGTCTAAATATAGCTTTGAACCCCTTTAGAATGGATTCTAAGCAATATATAGTCCTAACTATTGTTTTGAAACTTTAGGAAGTGTTTTGGTACAAATGGGAATTTGAAGAAATGTACACAAAATTTGTGACCAAGGAGTAAAAAAAGTTCAATATATTAGTATAATAGTCTAATTATAGCTTTGAACCCCTTTAGAATGGATTCTAAGCAATATATAGTCCTAACTATTGTTTTGAAACTTTAGGAAGCGTTTGGGTACAAATGGGAATTTGAAGAAATGTACACAAAATTTGAGACCAAGGAGTAACCAAAGTTCAATATATTAGTATAATAGTCTAAATATAGCTTTGAACCCCTTTAGAATGGATTCTAAGCAATATATAGTCCTAACTATAGTTTTGAAACTTTGGGAAGAAAATCGTCCCGTTTTGGTACAAATTGGAATTTGAAGAAATGTACACAAAATTGGTTACCAAGGAGTAACCAAAGTTCAATATATTAGTATAATAGTCTAAATATAGCTTTGAAACCCTTTAGAATGGATTCTAAGCAATATATAGTCCTAACTATTGTTTTGAAACTTTGGGAAGAAAATCGTCCCATTTTGGTACAAATGGGAATTTGAAGAAATGTAGACATAATTGGTGACCAAGGGGTAACCAAGGTTCAATATATTAGTATAATAGTCTAAATATAGCTTTGAAACCCTTTAGAATGGATTCTAAGCAATATATAGTCCTAACTATTGTTTTGAAACTTTGGGAAGAAAATCGTCCCGTTTTGGTACAAATTGAAATTTGAAGAAATGTACCAAAATTGGTGACCAAGGAGTAACCAAAGTTCAATATATTAGTATAATAGTCTAAATATAGCTTTGAACCCATTTAGAATGGATTCTACCCAATATATAGTCCTAACTATTGTTTTGAAACTTTAGGAAGCGTTTTGTTACAAATGGGAATTTGAAGAAATGTACACAAAATTTGTGACCAAGGAGTAAAAAAAGTTCAATATATTAGTATAATAGTCTAATTATAGCTTTGAACCCCTTTAGAATGGATTCTAAGCAATATATAGTCCTAACTATTGTTTTGAAACTTTAGGAAGCGTTTTGGTACAAATGGGAATTTGAAGAAATGTACACAAAATTTGAGACCAAGGAGTAACCAAAGTTCAATATATTAGTATAATAGTCTAAATATAGCTTTGAACCCCTTTAGAATGGATTCTAAACAATATATAGTCCTAACTATAGTTTTGAAACTTTGGGAAGAAAATCGTCCCGTTTTGGTACAAATTGGAATTTGAAGAAATGTACACAAAATTGGTTACCAAGGAGTAACCAAAGTTCAATATATTAGTATAATAGTCTAAATATAGCTTTGAACCCCTTTAGAATGGATTCTAACTAATATATTGTCCTAACTATAGTTTTGAAACTTTGGGAAGAAAATCGTCCCGTTTGGGTACAAATGTGAATTTGAAGAAATGTAGACATAATTGGTGACCAAGGAGTAACCAAAGTTCAATATACTAGTATAATAGTCTAAATATAGCTTTGAACCCCTTTAGAATGGATTCTACCCAGTATATAGTCCTAACTATAGTTTTGAAACTTTGGGAAGAAAATCGTCCCGTTTGGGTACAAATGTCAATTTGAAGAAATGTAGACATAATTGGTGACCAAGGAGTAACCAAAGTTCAATATACTACTATAATAGTCTAAATATAGCTTTGAACCCCTTTAGAATGGATTCTAAGCAATATATAGTCCTAACTATAGTTTTGAAACTTTGGGAAGAAAATCGTCCCGTTTTGGTACAAATTGGAATTTGAAGAAATGTACACAAAATTGGTGACCAAGGAGTAACCAAAGTTCAATATATTAGTATAATAGTTTAAATATAGCTTTGAACCCCTTTAGAATGGATTCTAACCAATATATAGTCCTAACTATAGTTTTGAAACTATGGGAAGAAAATCGTTCCGTTTTGGTACAAATGGGAATTTGAAGAAATGTAGACAAAATTGGTGACCAAGGAGTAATCAAAGTTTTATATATGAGTATAATAGTCTAAATATAGCTTTGAACCCCTTTAGAATGGATTCTACCCAATATATAATCCTAACTATAGTTTTGAAACTTTGGAAAGAAAAGCGTCCCATTTTGGTACAAATGGGAATTTGAAGAAATGTAGACATAACTGGTGACCAAGGAGTAACCAAAGTTCAATATATTAGTATAATAGTCTAAATATAGCTTTGAAACCCTTTAGAATGGATTCTAAGCAATATATAGTCCTAACTATTGTTTTGAAACTTTGGGAAGAAAATCGTCCCATTTTGGTACAAATGGGAATTTGAAAAAATGTAGACATAATTGGTGACCAAGGGGTAACCAAAGTTCAATATATTAGTATAATAGTCTAAATATAGCTTTGAAACCCTTTAGAATGGATTCTAAGCAATATATAGTCCTAACTATTGTTTTGAAACTTTGGGAAGAAAATCGTCCCGTTTTGGTACAAATTGGAATTTGAAGAAATGTAGACATAATTGGTGACCAAGGAGTAACCAAAGTTCAATATACTAGTATAATAGTCTAAATATAGCTTTGAACCCCTTTAGAATGGATTCTAAGCAATATATAGTCCTAACTATTGTTTTGAAACTTTAGGAAGTGTTTTGGTACAAATGGGAATTTGAAGAAATGTACACAAAATTTGTGACCAAGGAGTAAAAAAAGTTCAATATATTAGTATAATAGTCTAATTATAGCTTTGAACCCCTTTAGAATGGATTCTAAGCAATATATAGTCCTAACTATTGTTTTGAAACTTTAGGAAGCGTTTGGGTACAAATGGGAATTTGAAGAAATGTACACAAAATTTGAGACCAAGGAGTAACCAAAGTTCAATATATTAGTATAATAGTCTAAATATAGCTTTGAACCCCTTTAGAATGGATTCTAAGCAATATATAGTCCTAACTATAGTTTTGAAACTTTGGGAAGAAAATCGTCCCGTTTTGGTACAAATTGGAATTTGAAGAAATGTACACAAAATTGGTTACCAAGGAGTAACCAAAGTTCAATATATTAGTATAATAGTCTAAATATAGCTTTGAACCCCTTTAGAATGGATTCTAACTAATATATTGTCCTAACTATAGTTTTGAAACTTTGGGAAGAAAATCGTCCCGTTTGGGTACAAATGTGAATTTGAAGAAACGTAGACATAATTGGTGACCAAGGAGTAACCAAAGTTCAATATACTAGTATAATAGTCTAAATATAGCTTTGAACCCCTTTAGAATGGATTCTACCCAGTATATAGTCCTAACTATAGTTTTGAAACTTTGGGAAGAAAATCGTCCCGTTTGGGTACAAATGTGAATTTGAAGAAATGTAGACATAATTGGTGACCAAGGAGTAACCAAAGTTCAATATACTACTATAATAGTCTAAATATAGCTTTGAACCCCTTTAGAATGGATTCTAAGCAATATATAGTCCTAACTATAGTTTTGAAACTTTGGGAAGAAAAGCGTCCCATTTTGGTACAAATGGGAATTTGAAGAAATGTAGACATAATTGGTGACCAAGGAGTAACCAAAGTTCAATATACTAGTATAATAGTCTAAATATAGCTTTGAACCCCTTTAGAATGGATTCTAAGCAATATATAGTCCTAACTATTGTTTTGAAACTTTAGGAAGTGTTTTGGTACAAATGGGAATTTGAAGAAATGTACACAAAATTTGTGACCAAGGAGTAAAAAAAGTTCAATATATTAGTATAATAGTCTAATTATAGCTTTGAACCCCTTTAGAATGGATTCTAAGCAATATATAGTCCTAACTATTGTTTTGAAACTTTAGGAAGCGTTTTGGTACAAATGGGAATTTGAAGAAATGTACACAAAATTTGAGACCAAGGAGTAACCAAAGTTCAATATATTAGTATAATAGTCTAAATATAGCTTTGAACCCCTTTAGAATGGATTCTAAGCAATATATAGTCCTAACTATTGTTTTGAAACTTTGGGAAGAAAATCGTCCCATTTTGGTACAAATGGGAATTTGAAGAAATGTAGACATAATTGGTGACCAAGGGGTAACCAAAGTTCAATATATTAGTATAATAGTCTAAATATAGCTTTGAAACCCTTTAGAATGGATTCTAAGCAATATATAGTCCTAACTATTGTTTTGAAACTTTCGGAAGAAAATCGTCCAGTTTTGGTACAAATTGGAATTTGAAGAAATGTACCAAAATTGGTGACCAAGGAGTAACCAAAGTTCAATATATTAGTATAATAGTCTAAATATAGCTTTGAACCCCTTTAGAATGGATTCTAAGCAATATATAGTCCTAACTATAGTTTTGAAACTTTGGGAAGAAAATCGTCCCGTTTTGGTACAAATTGGAATTTGAAGAAATGTACACAAAATTGGTTACCAAGGAGTAACCAAAGTTCAATATATTAGTATAATAGTCTAAATATAGCTTTGAACCCCTTTAGAATGGATTCTAACTAATATATTGTCCTAACTATAGTTTTGAAACTTTGGGAAGAAAATCGTCCCGTTTGGGTACAAATGTGAATTTGAAGAAATGTAGACATAATTGGTGACCAAGGAGTAACCAAAGTTCAATATACTAGTATAATAGTCTAAATATAGCTTTGAACCCCTTTAGAATGGATTCTACCCAGTATATAGTCCTAACTATAGTTTTGAAACTTTGGGAAGAAAATCGTCCCGTTTGGGTACAAATGTGAATTTGAAGAAATGTAGACATAATTGGTGACCAAGGAGTAACCAAAGTTCAATATACTACTATAATAGTCTAAATATAGCTTTGAACCCCTTTAGAATGGATTCTAAGCAATATATAGTCCTAACTATTGTTTTGAAACTTTAGGAAGTGTTTTGGTACAAATGGGAATTTGAAGAAATGTACACAAAATTTGTGACCAAGGAGTAAAAAAAGTTCAATATATTAGTATAATAGTCTAATTATAGCTTTGAACCCCTTTAGAATGGATTCTAAGCAATATATAGTCCTAACTATTGTTTTGAAACTTTAGGAAGCGTTTTGGTACAAATGGGAATTTGAAGAAATGTACACAAAATTTGAGACCAAGGAGTAACCAAAGTTCAATATATTAGTATAATAGTCTAAATATAGCTTTGAACCCCTTTAGAATGGATTCTAAGCAATATATAGTCCTAACTATTGTTTTGAAACTTTGGGAAGAAAATCGTCCCATTTTGGTACAAATGGGAATTTGAAGAAATGTAGACATAATTGGTGACCAAGGGGTAACCAAAGTTCAATATATTAGTATAATAGTCTAAATATAGCTTTGAAACCCTTTAGAATGGATTCTAAGCAATATATAGTCCTAACTATTGTTTTGAAACTTTCGGAAGAAAATCGTCCAGTTTTGGTACAAATTGGAATTTGAAGAAATGTACCAAAATTGGTGACCAAGGAGTAACCAAAGTTCAATATATTAGTATAATAGTCTAAATATAGCTTTGAACCCCTTTAGAATGGATTCTAAGCAATATATAGTCCTAACTATAGTTTTGAAACTTTGGGAAGAAAATCGTCCCGTTTTGGTACAAATTGGAATTTGAAGAAATGTACACAAAATTGGTTACCAAGGAGTAACCAAAGTTCAATATATTAGTATAATAGTCTAAATATAGCTTTGAACCCCTTTAGAATGGATTCTAACTAATATATTGTCCTAACTATAGTTTTGAAACTTTGGGAAGAAAATCGTCCCGTTTGGGTACAAATGTGAATTTGAAGAAATGTAGACATAATTGGTGACCAAGGAGTAACCAAAGTTCAATATATTAGTATAATAGTCTAAATATAGCTTTGAAACCCTTTAGAATGGATTCTAAGCAATATATAGTCCTAACTATTGTTTTGAAACTTTCGGAAGAAAATCGTCCAGTTTTGGTACAAATTGGAATTTGAAGAAATGTACCAAAATTGGTGACCAAGGAGTAACCAAAGTTCAATATATTAGTATAATAGTCTAAATATAGCTTTGAACCCCTTTAGAATGGATTCTAAGCAATATATAGTCCTAACTATAGTTTTGAAACTTTGGGAAGAAAATCGTCCCGTTTTGGTACAAATTGGAATTTGAAGAAATGTACACAAAATTGGTTACCAAGGAGTAACCAAAGTTCAATATATTAGTATAATAGTCTAATTATAGCTTTGAACCCCTTTAGAATGGATTCTAAGCAATATATAGTCCTAACTATTGTTTTGAAACTTTAGGAAGCGTTTTGGTACAAATGGGAATTTGAAGAAATGTACACAAAATTTGAGACCAAGGAGTAACCAAAGTTCAATATATTAGTATAATAGTCTAAATATAGCTTTGAACCCCTTTAGAATGGATTCTAAGCAATATATAGTCCTAACTATTGTTTTGAAACTTTGGGAAGAAAATCGTCCCATTTTGGTACAAATGGGAATTTGAAAAAATGTAGACATAATTGGTGACCAAGGGGTAACCAAAGTTCAATATATTAGTATAATAGTCTAAATATAGCTTTGAAACCCTTTAGAATGGATTCTAAGCAATATATAGTCCTAACTATTGTTTTGAAACTTTGGGAAGAAAATCGTCCCGTTTTGGTACAAATTGGAATTTGAAGAAATGTAGACATAATTGGTGACCAAGGAGTAACCAAAGTTCAATATACTAGTATAATAGTCTAAATATAGCTTTGAACCCCTTTAGAATGGATTCTAAGCAATATATAGTCCTAACTATTGTTTTGAAACTTTAGGAAGTGTTTTGGTACAAATGGGAATTTGAAGAAATGTACACAAAATTTGTGACCAAGGAGTAAAAAAAGTTCAATATATTAGTATAATAGTCTAATTATAGCTTTGAACCCCTTTAGAATGGATTCTAAGCAATATATAGTCCTAACTATTGTTTTGAAACTTTAGGAAGCGTTTGGGTACAAATGGGAATTTGAAGAAATGTACACAAAATTTGAGACCAAGGAGTAACCAAAGTTCAATATATTAGTATAATAGTCTAAATATAGCTTTGAACCCCTTTAGAATGGATTCTAAGCAATATATAGTCCTAACTATAGTTTTGAAACTTTGGGAAGAAAATCGTCCCGTTTTGGTACAAATTGGAATTTGAAGAAATGTACACAAAATTGGTTACCAAGGAGTAACCAAAGTTCAATATATTAGTATAATAGTCTAAATATAGCTTTGAAACCCTTTAGAATGGATTCTAAGCAATATATAGTCCTAACTATTGTTTTGAAACTTTGGGAAGAAAATCGTCCCATTTTGGTACAAATGGGAATTTGAAGAAATGTAGACATAATTGGTGACCAAGGGGTAACCAAGGTTCAATATATTAGTATAATAGTCTAAATATAGCTTTGAAACCCTTTAGAATGGATTCTAAGCAATATATAGTCCTAACTATTGTTTTGAAACTTTGGGAAGAAAATCGTCCCGTTTTGGTACAAATTGAAATTTGAAGAAATGTACCAAAATTGGTGACCAAGGAGTAACCAAAGTTCAATATATTAGTATAATAGTCTAAATATAGCTTTGAACCCATTTAGAATGGATTCTACCCAATATATAGTCCTAACTATTGTTTTGAAACTTTAGGAAGCGTTTTGTTACAAATGGGAATTTGAAGAAATGTACACAAAATTTGTGACCAAGGAGTAAAAAAAGTTCAATATATTAGTATAATAGTCTAATTATAGCTTTGAACCCCTTTAGAATGGATTCTAAGCAATATATAGTCCTAACTATTGTTTTGAAACTTTAGGAAGCGTTTTGGTACAAATGGGAATTTGAAGAAATGTACACAAAATTTGAGACCAAGGAGTAACCAAAGTTCAATATATTAGTATAATAGTCTAAATATAGCTTTGAACCCCTTTAGAATGGATTCTAAACAATATATAGTCCTAACTATAGTTTTGAAACTTTGGGAAGAAAATCGTCCCGTTTTGGTACAAATTGGAATTTGAAGAAATGTACACAAAATTGGTTACCAAGGAGTAACCAAAGTTCAATATATTAGTATAATAGTCTAAATATAGCTTTGAACCCCTTTAGAATGGATTCTAACTAATATATTGTCCTAACTATAGTTTTGAAACTTTGGGAAGAAAATCGTCCCGTTTGGGTACAAATGTGAATTTGAAGAAATGTAGACATAATTGGTGACCAAGGAGTAACCAAAGTTCAATATACTAGTATAATAGTCTAAATATAGCTTTGAACCCCTTTAGAATGGATTCTACCCAGTATATAGTCCTAACTATAGTTTTGAAACTTTGGGAAGAAAATCGTCCCGTTTGGGTACAAATGTCAATTTGAAGAAATGTAGACATAATTGGTGACCAAGGAGTAACCAAAGTTCAATATACTACTATAATAGTCTAAATATAGCTTTGAACCCCTTTAGAATGGATTCTAAGCAATATATAGTCCTAACTATAGTTTTGAAACTTTGGGAAGAAAATCGTCCCGTTTTGGTACAAATTGGAATTTGAAGAAATGTACACAAAATTGGTGACCAAGGAGTAACCAAAGTTCAATATATTAGTATAATAGTTTAAATATAGCTTTGAACCCCTTTAGAATGGATTCTAACCAATATATAGTCCTAACTATAGTTTTGAAACTATGGGAAGAAAATCGTTCCGTTTTGGTACAAATGGGAATTTGAAGAAATGTAGACAAAATTGGTGACCAAGGAGTAATCAAAGTTTTATATATGAGTATAATAGTCTAAATATAGCTTTGAACCCCTTTAGAATGGATTCTACCCAATATATAATCCTAACTATAGTTTTGAAACTTTGGAAAGAAAAGCGTCCCATTTTGGTACAAATGGGAATTTGAAGAAATGTAGACATAACTGGTGACCAAGGAGTAACCAAAGTTCAATATATTAGTATAATAGTCTAAATATAGCTTTGAAACCCTTTAGAATGGATTCTAAGCAATATATAGTCCTAACTATTGTTTTGAAACTTTGGGAAGAAAATCGTCCCATTTTGGTACAAATGGGAATTTGAAAAAATGTAGACATAATTGGTGACCAAGGGGTAACCAAAGTTCAATATATTAGTATAATAGTCTAAATATAGCTTTGAAACCCTTTAGAATGGATTCTAAGCAATATATAGTCCTAACTATTGTTTTGAAACTTTGGGAAGAAAATCGTCCCGTTTTGGTACAAATTGGAATTTGAAGAAATGTAGACATAATTGGTGACCAAGGAGTAACCAAAGTTCAATATACTAGTATAATAGTCTAAATATAGCTTTGAACCCCTTTAGAATGGATTCTAAGCAATATATAGTCCTAACTATTGTTTTGAAACTTTAGGAAGTGTTTTGGTACAAATGGGAATTTGAAGAAATGTACACAAAATTTGTGACCAAGGAGTAAAAAAAGTTCAATATATTAGTATAATAGTCTAATTATAGCTTTGAACCCCTTTAGAATGGATTCTAAGCAATATATAGTCCTAACTATTGTTTTGAAACTTTAGGAAGCGTTTGGGTACAAATGGGAATTTGAAGAAATGTACACAAAATTTGAGACCAAGGAGTAACCAAAGTTCAATATATTAGTATAATAGTCTAAATATAGCTTTGAACCCCTTTAGAATGGATTCTAAGCAATATATAGTCCTAACTATAGTTTTGAAACTTTGGGAAGAAAATCGTCCCGTTTTGGTACAAATTGGAATTTGAAGAAATGTACACAAAATTGGTTACCAAGGAGTAACCAAAGTTCAATATATTAGTATAATAGTCTAAATATAGCTTTGAACCCCTTTAGAATGGATTCTAACTAATATATTGTCCTAACTATAGTTTTGAAACTTTGGGAAGAAAATCGTCCCGTTTGGGTACAAATGTGAATTTGAAGAAACGTAGACATAATTGGTGACCAAGGAGTAACCAAAGTTCAATATACTAGTATAATAGTCTAAATATAGCTTTGAACCCCTTTAGAATGGATTCTACCCAGTATATAGTCCTAACTATAGTTTTGAAACTTTGGGAAGAAAATCGTCCCGTTTGGGTACAAATGTGAATTTGAAGAAATGTAGACATAATTGGTGACCAAGGAGTAACCAAAGTTCAATATACTACTATAATAGTCTAAATATAGCTTTGAACCCCTTTAGAATGGATTCTAAGCAATATATAGTCCTAACTATAGTTTTGAAACTTTGGGAAGAAAAGCGTCCCATTTTGGTACAAATGGGAATTTGAAGAAATGTAGACATAATTGGTGACCAAGGAGTAACCAAAGTTCAATATACTAGTATAATAGTCTAAATATAGCTTTGAACCCCTTTAGAATGGATTCTAAGCAATATATAGTCCTAACTATTGTTTTGAAACTTTAGGAAGTGTTTTGGTACAAATGGGAATTTGAAGAAATGTACACAAAATTTGTGACCAAGGAGTAAAAAAAGTTCAATATATTAGTATAATAGTCTAATTATAGCTTTGAACCCCTTTAGAATGGATTCTAAGCAATATATAGTCCTAACTATTGTTTTGAAACTTTAGGAAGCGTTTTGGTACAAATGGGAATTTGAAGAAATGTACACAAAATTTGAGACCAAGGAGTAACCAAAGTTCAATATATTAGTATAATAGTCTAAATATAGCTTTGAACCCCTTTAGAATGGATTCTAAGCAATATATAGTCCTAACTATTGTTTTGAAACTTTGGGAAGAAAATCGTCCCATTTTGGTACAAATGGGAATTTGAAGAAATGTAGACATAATTGGTGACCAAGGGGTAACCAAAGTTCAATATATTAGTATAATAGTCTAAATATAGCTTTGAAACCCTTTAGAATGGATTCTAAGCAATATATAGTCCTAACTATTGTTTTGAAACTTTCGGAAGAAAATCGTCCAGTTTTGGTACAAATTGGAATTTGAAGAAATGTACCAAAATTGGTGACCAAGGAGTAACCAAAGTTCAATATATTAGTATAATAGTCTAAATATAGCTTTGAACCCCTTTAGAATGGATTCTAAGCAATATATAGTCCTAACTATAGTTTTGAAACTTTGGGAAGAAAATCGTCCCGTTTTGGTACAAATTGGAATTTGAAGAAATGTACACAAAATTGGTTACCAAGGAGTAACCAAAGTTCAATATATTAGTATAATAGTCTAAATATAGCTTTGAACCCCTTTAGAATGGATTCTAACTAATATATTGTCCTAACTATAGTTTTGAAACTTTGGGAAGAAAATCGTCCCGTTTGGGTACAAATGTGAATTTGAAGAAATGTAGACATAATTGGTGACCAAGGAGTAACCAAAGTTCAATATACTAGTATAATAGTCTAAATATAGCTTTGAACCCCTTTAGAATGGATTCTACCCAGTATATAGTCCTAACTATAGTTTTGAAACTTTGGGAAGAAAATCGTCCCGTTTGGGTACAAATGTGAATTTGAAGAAATGTAGACATAATTGGTGACCAAGGAGTAACCAAAGTTCAATATACTACTATAATAGTCTAAATATAGCTTTGAACCCCTTTAGAATGGATTCTAAGCAATATATAGTCCTAACTATTGTTTTGAAACTTTAGGAAGTGTTTTGGTACAAATGGGAATTTGAAGAAATGTACACAAAATTTGTGACCAAGGAGTAAAAAAAGTTCAATATATTAGTATAATAGTCTAATTATAGCTTTGAACCCCTTTAGAATGGATTCTAAGCAATATATAGTCCTAACTATTGTTTTGAAACTTTAGGAAGCGTTTTGGTACAAATGGGAATTTGAAGAAATGTACACAAAATTTGAGACCAAGGAGTAACCAAAGTTCAATATATTAGTATAATAGTCTAAATATAGCTTTGAACCCCTTTAGAATGGATTCTAAGCAATATATAGTCCTAACTATTGTTTTGAAACTTTGGGAAGAAAATCGTCCCATTTTGGTACAAATGGGAATTTGAAGAAATGTAGACATAATTGGTGACCAAGGGGTAACCAAAGTTCAATATATTAGTATAATAGTCTAAATATAGCTTTGAAACCCTTTAGAATGGATTCTAAGCAATATATAGTCCTAACTATTGTTTTGAAACTTTCGGAAGAAAATCGTCCAGTTTTGGTACAAATTGGAATTTGAAGAAATGTACCAAAATTGGTGACCAAGGAGTAACCAAAGTTCAATATATTAGTATAATAGTCTAAATATAGCTTTGAACCCCTTTAGAATGGATTCTAAGCAATATATAGTCCTAACTATAGTTTTGAAACTTTGGGAAGAAAATCGTCCCGTTTTGGTACAAATTGGAATTTGAAGAAATGTACACAAAATTGGTTACCAAGGAGTAACCAAAGTTCAATATATTAGTATAATAGTCTAAATATAGCTTTGAACCCCTTTAGAATGGATTCTAACTAATATATTGTCCTAACTATAGTTTTGAAACTTTGGGAAGAAAATCGTCCCGTTTGGGTACAAATGTGAATTTGAAGAAATGTAGACATAATTGGTGACCAAGGAGTAACCAAAGTTCAATATACTAGTATAATAGTCTAAATATAGCTTTGAACCCCTTTAGAATGGATTCTACCCAGTATATAGTCCTAACTATAGTTTTGAAACTTTGGGAAGAAAATCGTCCCGTTTGGGTACAAATGTGAATTTGAAGAAATGTAGACATAATTGGTGACCAAGGAGTAACCAAAGTTCAATATACTACTATAATAGTCTAAATATAGCTTTGAACCCCTTTAGAATGGATTCTAAGCAATATATAGTCCTAACTATAGTTTTGAAACTTTGGGAAGAAAATCGTCCCGTTTTGGTACAAATTGGAATTTGAAGAAATGTACACAAAATTGGTGACCAAGGAGTAACCAAAGTTCAATATATTAGTATAATAGTTTAAATATAGCTTTGAACCCCTTTAGAATGGATTCTAACCAATATATAGTCCTAACTATAGTTTTGAAACTATGGGAAGAAAATCGTTCCGTTTTGGTACAAATGGGAATTTGAAGAAATGTAGACAAAATTGGTGACCAAGGAGTAATCAAAGTTTTATATATGAGTATAATAGTCTAAATATAGCTTTGAACCCCTTTAGAATGGATTCTACCCAATATATAATCCTAACTATAGTTTTGAAACTTTGGAAAGAAAAGCGTCCCATTTTGGTACAAATGGGAATTTGAAGAAATGTAGACATAACTGGTGACCAAGGAGTAACCAAAGTTCAATATATTAGTATAATAGTCTAAATATAGCTTTGAAACCCTTTAGAATGGATTCTAAGCAATATATAGTCCTAACTATTGTTTTGAAACTTTGGGAAGAAAATCGTCCCATTTTGGTACAAATGGGAATTTGAAAAAATGTAGACATAATTGGTGACCAAGGGGTAACCAAAGTTCAATATATTAGTATAATAGTCTAAATATAGCTTTGAAACCCTTTAGAATGGATTCTAAGCAATATATAGTCCTAACTATTGTTTTGAAACTTTGGGAAGAAAATCGTCCCGTTTTGGTACAAATTGGAATTTGAAGAAATGTAGACATAATTGGTGACCAAGGAGTAACCAAAGTTCAATATACTAGTATAATAGTCTAAATATAGCTTTGAACCTCTTTAGAATGGATTCTAAGCAATATATAGTCCTAACTATTGTTTTGAAACTTTAGGAAGTGTTTTGGTACAAATGGGAATTTGAAGAAATGTACACAAAATTTGTGACCAAGGAGTAAAAAAAGTTCAATATATTAGTATAATAGTCTAATTATAGCTTTGAACCCCTTTAGAATGGATTCTAAGCAATATATAGTCCTAACTATTGTTTTGAAACTTTAGGAAGCGTTTTGGTACAAATGGGAATTTGAAGAAATGTACACAAAATTTGAGACCAAGGAGTAACCAAAGTTCAATATATTAGTATAATAGTCTAAATATAGCTTTGAACCCCTTTAGAATGGATTCTAAGCAATATATAGTCCTAACTATAGTTTTGAAACTTTGGGAAGAAAATCGTCCCATTTTGGTACAAATGGGAATTTGAAGAAATGTAGACATAATTGGTGACCAAGGGGTAACCAAAGTTCAATATATTAGTATAATAGTCTAAATATAGCTTTGAAACCCTTTAGAATGGATTCTAAGCAATATATAGTCCTAACTATTGTTTTGAAACTTTGGGAAGAAAATCGTCCCATTTTGGTACAAATGGGAATTTGAAGAAATGTAGACATAATTGGTGACCAAGGGGTAACCAAGGTTCAATATATTAGTATAATAGTCTAAATATAGCTTTGAAACCCTTTAGAATGGATTCTAAGCAATATATAGTCCTAACTATTGTTTTGAAACTTTGGGAAGAAAATCGACCCGTTTTGGTACAAATTGGAATTTGAAGAAATGTACCAAAATTGGTGACCAAGGAGTAACCAAAGTTCAATATATTAGTATAATAGTCTAAATATAGCTTTGAACCCATTTAGAATGGATTCTACCCAATATATAGTCCTAACTATTGTTTTGAAACTTTAGGAAGCGTTTTGTTACAAATGGGAATTTGAAGAAATGTACACAAAATTTGTGACCAAGGAGTAAAAAAAGTTCAATATATTAGTATAATAGTCTAATTATAGCTTTGAACCCCTTTAGAATGGATTCTAAGCAATATATAGTCCTAACTATTGTTTTGAAACTTTAGGAAGCGTTTTGGTACAAATGGGAATTTGAAGAAATGTACACAAAATTTGAGACCAAGGAGTAACCAAAGTTCAATATATTAGTATAATAGTCTAAATATAGCTTTGAACCCCTTTAGAATGGATTCTAAACAATATATAGTCCTAACTATAGTTTTGAAACTTTGGGAAGAAAATCGTCCCGTTTTGGTACAAATTGGAATTTGAAGAAATGTACACAAAATTGGTTACCAAGGAGTAACCAAAGTTCAATATATTAGTATAATAGTCTAAATATAGCTTTGAACCCCTTTAGAATGGATTCTAACTAATATATTGTCCTAACTATAGTTTTGAAACTTTGGGAAGAAAATCGTCCCGTTTGGGTACAAATGTGAATTTGAAGAAATGTAGACATAATTGGTGACCAAGGAGTAACCAAAGTTCAATATACTAGTATAATAGTCTAAATATAGCTTTGAACCCCTTTAGAATGGATTCTACCCAGTATATAGTCCTAACTATAGTTTTGAAACTTTGGGAAGAAAATCGTCCCGTTTGGGTACAAATGTCAATTTGAAGAAATGTAGACATAATTGGTGACCAAGGAGTAACCAAAGTTCAATATACTACTATAATAGTCTAAATATAGCTTTGAACCCCTTTAGAATGGATTCTAAGCAATATATAGTCCTAACTATAGTTTTGAAACTTTGGGAAGAAAATCGTCCCGTTTTGGTACAAATTGGAATTTGAAGAAATGTACACAAAATTGGTGACCAAGGAGTAACCAAAGTTCAATATATTAGTATAATAGTTTAAATATAGCTTTGAACCCCTTTAGAATGGATTCTAACCAATATATAGTCCTAACTATAGTTTTGAAACTATGGGAAGAAAATCGTTCCGTTTTGGTACAAATGGGAATTTGAAGAAATGTAGACAAAATTGGTGACCAAGGAGTAATCAAAGTTTTATATATGAGTATAATAGTCTAAATATAGCTTTGAACCCCTTTAGAATGGATTCTACCCAATATATAATCCTAACTATAGTTTTGAAACTTTGGAAAGAAAAGCGTCCCATTTTGGTACAAATGGAAATTTGAAGAAATGTAGACATAACTGGTGACCAAGGAGTAACCAAAGTTCAATATATTAGTATAATAGTCTAAATATAGCTTTGAAACCCTTTAGAATGGATTCTAAGCAATATATAGTCCTAACTATTGTTTTGAAACTTTGGGAAGAAAATCGTCCCATTTTGGTACAAATGGGAATTTGAAAAAATGTAGACATAATTGGTGACCAAGGGGTAACCAAAGTTCAATATATTAGTATAATAGTCTAAATATAGCTTTGAAACCCTTTAGAATGGATTCTAAGCAATATATAGTCCTAACTATTGTTTTGAAACTTTGGGAAGAAAATCGTCCCGTTTTGGTACAAATTGGAATTTGAAGAAATGTAGACATAATTGGTGACCAAGGAGTAACCAAAGTTCAATATACTAGTATAATAGTCTAAATATAGCTTTGAACCCCTTTAGAATGGATTCTAAGCAATATATAGTCCTAACTATTGTTTTGAAACTTTAGGAAGTGTTTTGGTACAAATGGGAATTTGAAGAAATGTACACAAAATTTGTGACCAAGGAGTAAAAAAAGTTCAATATATTAGTATAATAGTCTAATTATAGCTTTGAACCCCTTTAGAATGGATTCTAAGCAATATATAGTCCTAACTATTGTTTTGAAACTTTAGGAAGCGTTTGGGTACAAATGGGAATTTGAAGAAATGTACACAAAATTTGAGACCAAGGAGTAACCAAAGTTCAATATATTAGTATAATAGTCTAAATATAGCTTTGAACCCCTTTAGAATGGATTCTAAGCAATATATAGTCCTAACTATAGTTTTGAAACTTTGGGAAGAAAATCGTCCCGTTTTGGTACAAATTGGAATTTGAAGAAATGTACACAAAATTGGTTACCAAGGAGTAACCAAAGTTCAATATATTAGTATAATAGTCTAAATATAGCTTTGAACCCCTTTAGAATGGATTCTAACTAATATATTGTCCTAACTATAGTTTTGAAACTTTGGGAAGAAAATCGTCCCGTTTGGGTACAAATGTGAATTTGAAGAAACGTAGACATAATTGGTGACCAAGGAGTAACCAAAGTTCAATATACTAGTATAATAGTCTAAATATAGCTTTGAACCCCTTTAGAATGGATTCTACCCAGTATATAGTCCTAACTATAGTTTTGAAACTTTGGGAAGAAAATCGTCCCGTTTGGGTACAAATGTGAATTTGAAGAAATGTAGACATAATTGGTGACCAAGGAGTAACCAAAGTTCAATATACTACTATAATAGTCTAAATATAGCTTTGAACCCCTTTAGAATGGATTCTAAGCAATATATAGTCCTAACTATAGTTTTGAAACTTTGGGAAGAAAAGCGTCCCATTTTGGTACAAATGGGAATTTGAAGAAATGTAGACATAATTGGTGACCAAGGAGTAACCAAAGTTCAATATACTAGTATAATAGTCTAATTATAGCTTTGAACCCCTTTAGAATGGATTCTAAGCAATATATAGTCCTAACTATTGTTTTGAAACTTTAGGAAGTGTTTTGGTACAAATGGGAATTTGAAGAAATGTACACAAAATTTGTGACCAAGGAGTAAAAAAAGTTCAATATATTAGTATAATAGTCTAATTATAGCTTTGAACCCCTTTAGAATGGATTCTAAGCAATATATAGTCCTAACTATTGTTTTGAAACTTTAGGAAGCGTTTTGGTACAAATGGGAATTTGAAGAAATGTACACAAAATTTGAGACCAAGGAGTAACCAAAGTTCAATATATTAGTATAATAGTCTAAATATAGCTTTGAACCCCTTTAGAATGGATTCTAAGCAATATATAGTCCTAACTATTGTTTTGAAACTTTGGGAAGAAAATCGTCCCATTTTGGTACAAATGGGAATTTGAAGAAATGTAGACATAATTGGTGACCAAGGGGTAACCAAAGTTCAATATATTAGTATAATAGTCTAAATATAGCTTTGAAACCCTTTAGAATGGATTCTAAGCAATATATAGTCCTAACTATTGTTTTGAAACTTTCGGAAGAAAATCGTCCAGTTTTGGTACAAATTGGAATTTGAAGAAATGTACCAAAATTGGTGACCAAGGAGTAACCAAAGTTCAATATATTAGTATAATAGTCTAAATATAGCTTTGAACCCCTTTAGAATGGATTCTAAGCAATATATAGTCCTAACTATAGTTTTGAAACTTTGGGAAGAAAAGCGTCCCATTTTGGTACAAATGGGAATTTGAAGAAATGTAGACATAATTGGTGACCAAGGAGTAACCAAAGTTCAATATACTAGTATAATAGTCTAAATATAGCTTTGAACCCCTTTAGAATGGATTCTACCCAGTATATAGTCCTAACTATAGTTTTGAAACTTTGGGAAGAAAATCGTCCCGTTTGGGTACAAATGTGAATTTGAAGAAATGTAGACATAATTGGTGACCAAGGAGTAACCAAAGTTCAATATACTACTATAATAGTCTAAATATAGCTTTGAACCCCTTTAGAATGGATTCTAAGCAATATATAGTCCTAACTATAGTTTTGAAACTTTGGGAAGAAAAGCGTCCCATTTTGGTACAAATGGGAATTTGAAGAAATGTAGACATAATTGGTGACCAAGGAGTAACCAAAGTTCAATATACTAGTATAATAGTCTAAATATAGCTTTGAAACCCTTTAGAATGGATTCTAAGCAATATATAGTCCTAACTATTGTTTTGAAACTTTAGGAAGTGTTTTGGTACAAATGGGAATTTGAAGAAATGTACACAAAATTTGTGACCAAGGAGTAAAAAAAGTTCAATATATTAGTATAATAGTCTAATTATAGCTTTGAACCCCTTTAGAATGGATTCTAAGCAATATATAGTCCTAACTATTGTTTTGAAACTTTAGGAAGCGTTTTGGTACAAATGGGAATTTGAAGAAATGTACACAAAATTTGTGACGAAGGAGTAAAAAAAGTTCAATATGTTAGTATAATAGTCTAATTATAGCTTTGAACCCCTTTAGAATGGATTTTAAGCAATATATAGTCCTAACTATTGTTTTGAAACTTTAGGAAGCGTTTTGGTACAAATGGGAATTTGAAGAAATGTACACAAAATTTGAGACCAAGGAGTAACCAAAGTTCAATATATTAGTATAATAGTCTAAATATAGCTTTGAACCCCTTTAGAATGGATTCTAAGCAATATATAGTCCTAACTATAGTTTTGAAACTTTGGGAAGAAAATCGTCCCGTTTTGGTACAAATTGGAATTTGAAGAAATGTACACAAAATTGGTTACCAAGGAGTAACCAAACTTCAATATATTAGTATAATAGTCTAAATATAGCTTTGAACCCCTTTAGAATGGATTCTAACTAATATATTGTCCTAACTATAGTTTTGAAACTTTGGGAAGAAAATCGTCCCGTTTGGGTACAAATGTGAATTTGAAGAAATGTAGACATAATTGGTGACCAAGGAGTAACCAAAGTTCAATATACTAGTATAATAGTCTAAATATAGCTTTGAACCCCTTTAGAATGGATTCTACCCAGTATATAGTCCTAACTATAGTTTTGAAACTTTGGGAAGAAAAGCGTCCCATTTTGGTACAAATGGGAATTTGAAGAAATGTAGACATAATTGGTGACCAAGGAGTAACCAAAGTTCAATATACTAGTATAATAGTCTAAATATAGCTTTGAACCCCTTTAGAATGGATTCTAAGCAATATATAGTCCTAACTATTGTTTTGAAACTTTAGGAAGTGTTTTGGTACAAATGGGAATTTGAAGAAATGTACACAAAATTTGTGACCAAGGAGTAAAAAAAGTTCAATATATTAGTATAATAGTCTAATTATAGCTTTGAACCCCTTTAGAATGGATTCTAAGCAATATATAGTCCTAACTATTGTTTTGAAACTTTAGGAAGCGTTTTGGTACAAATGGGAATTTGAAGAAATGTACACAAAATTTGAGACCAAGGAGTAACCAAAGTTCAATATATTAGTATAATAGTCTAAATATAGCTTTGAACCCCTTTAGAATGGATTCTAACCAATATATTGTCCTAACTATAGTTTTGAAACTTTGGGAAGAAAATCGTGTCGTTTGGGTACAAATATGAATTTGAAGAAATGTAGACATAATTGGTGACCAAGGAGTAACCAAAGTTCAATATACTAGTATAAAAGTCTAAATATAGCTTTGAACCCCTTTAGAATGGATTCTACCCAATATATAGTCCTAACTATAGTTTTGAAACTTTAGGAAGAAAATCGTCGCGTTTGGGTACAAATGTGAATTTGAAGAAATGTAGACATAATTGGTGACCAAGGAGTAACCAAAGTTCAATATACTACTATAATAGTCTAAATATAGCTTTGAACCCCTTTAGAATGGATTCTAACCAATATATATTCCTAACTATAGTTTTGAAACTTTGGGAAGAAAATCGTACCGTTTTGTTACAAATGGGAATTTGAAGAAATGTAAACAAAATTAATGACCAAGGAGTAACCAAAGTTCAGTATATTTGTATAATAGTCTAAATATAGCTTTGAACCCCTTTAGAATGGATTCTAAGCAATATATAGTCCTAACTATTGTTTTGAAACTTTAGGAAGTGTTTTGGTACAAATGGGAATTTGAAGAAATGTACACAAAATTTGTGACCAAGGAGTAAAAAAAGTTCAATATATTAGTATAATAGTCTAATTATAGCTTTGAACCCCTTTAGAATGGATTCTAAGCAATATATAGTCCTAACTATTGTTTTGAAACTTTAGGAAGCGTTTTGGTACAAATGGGAATTTGAAGAAATGTACACAAAATTTGAGACCAAGGAGTAACCAAAGTTCAATATATTAGTATAATAGTCTAAATATAGCTTTGAACCCCTTTAGAATGGATTCTAAGCAATATATAGTCCTAACTATTGTTTTGAAACTTTGGGAAGAAAATCGTCCCATTTTGGTACAAATGGGAATTTGAAGAAATGTACACAAAATTTGTGACCAAGGAGTAAAAAAAGTTCAATATATTAGTATAATAGTCTAAATATAGCTTTGAACCCCTTTAGAATGGATTCTAAGCAATATATAGTCCTAACTATAGTTTTGAAACTTTGGGAAGAAAAGCGTCCCATTTTGGTACAAATGGGAATTTGAAGAAATGTAGACATAATTGGTGACCAAGGAGTAACCAAAGTTCAATATACTAGTATAATAGTCTAAATATAGCTTTGAACCCCTTTAGAATGGATTCTAAGCAATATATAGTCCTAACTATTGTTTTGAAACTTTAGGAAGTGTTTTGGTACAAATGGGAATTTGAAGAAATGTACACAAAATTTGTGACCAAGGAGTAAAAAAAGTTCAATATATTAGTATAATAGTCTAATTATAGCTTTGAACCCCTTTAGAATGGATTCTAAGCAATATATAGTCCTAACTATTGTTTTGAAACTTTAGGAAGCGTTTTGGTACAAATGGGAATTTGAAGAAATGTACACAAAATTTGAGACCAAGGAGTAACCAAAGTTCAATATATTAGTATAATAGTCTAAATATAGCTTTGAACCCCTTTAGAATGGATTCTAACCAATATATTGTCCTAACTATAGTTTTGAAACTTTGGGAAGAAAATCCTGTCGTTTGGGTACAAATGTGAATTTGAAGAAATGTAGACATAATTGGTGACCAAGGAGTAACCAAAGTTCAATATACTAGTATAAAAGTCTAAATATAGCTTTGAACCCCTTTAGAATGGATTCTACCCAATATATAGTCCTAACTATAGTTTTGAAACTTTAGGAAGAAAATCGTCGCGTTTGGGTACAAATGTGAATTTGAAGAAATGTAGACATAATTGGTGACCAAGGAGTAACCAAAGTTCAATATACTACTATAATAGTCTAAATATAGCTTTGAACCCCTTTAGAATGGATTCTAACCAATATATATTCCTAACTATAGTTTTGAAACTTTGGGAAGAAAATCGTACCGTTTTGTTACAAATGGGAATTTGAAGAAATGTAAACAAAATTAATGACCAAGGAGTAACCAAAGTTCAGTATATTTGTATAATAGTCTAAATATAGCTTTGAACCCCTTTAGAATGGATTCTAAGCAATATATAGTCCTAACTATTGTTTTGAAACTTTAGGAAGTGTTTTGGTACAAATGGGAATTTGAAGAAATGTACACAAAATTTGTGACCAAGGAGTAAAAAAAGTTCAATATATTAGTATAATAGTCTAATTATAGCTTTGAACCCCTTTAGAATGGATTCTAAGCAATATATAGTCCTAACTATTGTTTTGAAACTTTAGGAAGCGTTTTGGTACAAATGGGAATTTGAAGAAATGTACACAAAATTTGAGACCAAGGAGTAACCAAAGTTCAATATATTAGTATAATAGTCTAAATATAGCTTTGAACCCCTTTAGAATGGATTCTAAGCAATATATAGTCCTAACTATTGTTTTGAAACTTTGGGAAGAAAATCGTCCCATTTTGGTACAAATGGGAATTTGAAGAAATGTAGACATAATTGGTGACCAAGGGGTAACCAAAGTTCAATATATTAGTATAATAGTCTAAATATAGCTTTGAAACCCTTTAGAATGGATTCTAAGCAATATATAGTCCTAACTATTGTTTTGAAACTTTGGGAAGAAAATCGTCCCGTTTTGGTACAAATTGGAATTTGAAGAAATGTACCAAAATTGGTGACCAAGGAGTAACCAAAGTTCAATATATTAGTATAATAGTCTAAATATAGCTTTGAACCCCTTTAGAATGGATTCTAAGCAATATATAGTCCTAACTATAGTTTTGAAACTTTGGGAAGAAAAGCGTCCCATTTTGGTACAAATGGGAATTTGAAGAAATGTAGACATAATTGGTGACCAAGGAGTAACCAAAGTTCAATATACTAGTATAATAGTCTAAATATAGCTTTGAACCCCTTTAGAATGGATTCTAAGCAATATATAGTCCTAACTATTGTTTTGAAACTTTAGGAAGTGTTTTGGTACAAATGGGAATTTGAAGAAATGTACACAAAATTTGTGACCAAGGAGTAAAAAAAGTTCAATATATTAGTATAATAGTCTAATTATAGCTTTGAACCCCTTTAGAATGGATTCTAAGCAATATATAGTCCTAACTATTGTTTTGAAACTTTAGGAAGCGTTTTGGTACAAATGGGAATTTGAAGAAATGTACACAAAATTTGAGACCAAGGAGTAACCAAAGTTCAATATATTAGTATAATAGTCTAAATATAGCTTTGAACCCCTTTAGAATGGATTCTAACCAATATATTGTCCTAACTATAGTTTTGAAACTTTGGGAAGAAAATCGTGTCGTTTGGGTACAAATGTGAATTTGAAGAAATGTAGACATAATTGGTGACCAAGGAGTAACCAAAGTTCAATATACTAGTATAAAAGTCTAAATATAGCTTTGAACCCCTTTAGAATGGATTCTACCCAATATATAGTCCTAACTATAGTTTTGAAACTTTAGGAAGAAAATCGTCGCGTTTGGGTACAAATGTGAATTTGAAGAAATGTAGACATAATTGGTGACCAAGGAGTAACCAAAGTTCAATATACTACTATAATAGTCTAAATATAGCTTTGAACCCCTTTAGAATGGATTCTAACCAATATATATTCCTAACTATAGTTTTGAAACTTTGGGAAGAAAATCGTACCGTTTTGTTACAAATGGGAATTTGAAGAAATGTAAACAAAATTAATGACCAAGGAGTAACCAAAGTTCAGTATATTTGTATAATAGTCTAAATATAGCTTTGAACCCCTTAAGAATGGATTCTAAGCAATATATAGTCCTAACTATAGTTTTGAAACTTTGGGAAGAAAATCGTCCCGTTTTGGTACAAATTGGAATTTGAAGAAATGTACACAAAATTGGTGACCAAGGAGTAACCAAAGTTCAATATATTAGTATAATAGTTTAAATATAGCTTTGAACCCCTTTAGAATGGATTCTAACCAATATATAGTCCTAACTATAGTTTTGAAACTATGGGAAGAAAATCGTTCCGTTTTGGTACAAATGGGAATTTGAAGAAATGTAGACAAAATTGGTGACCAAGGAGTAATCAAAGTTCAATATATTAGTATAATAGTCTAAATATAGCTTTGAACCCCTTTAGAATGGATTCTACCCAATATATAATCCTAACTATAGTTTTGAAACTTTGGAAGAAAATCGTCCCATTTTGGTACAAATGGGAATTTGAAAAAATGTAGACATAATTGGTGACCAAGGGGTAACCAAAGTTCAATATATTAGTATAATAGTCTAAATATAGCTTTGAAACCCTTTAGAATGGATTCTAAGCAATATATAGTCCTAACTATTGTTTTGAAACTTTGGGAAGAAAATCGTCCCGTTTTGGTACAAATTGGAATTTGAAGAAATGTACCAAAATTGGTGACCAAGGAGTAACCAAAGTTCAATATATTAGTATAATAGTCTAAATATAGCTTTGAACCCCTTTAGAGAGGATTCTACCCAATATATAGTCCTAACTATTGTTTTGAAACTTTAGGAAGTGTTTTGGTACAAATGGGAATTTGAAGAAATGTACACAAAATTTGTGACCAAGGAGTAAAAAAAGTTCAATATATTAGTATAATAGTCTAATTATAGCTTTGAACCCCTTTAGAATGGATTCTAAGCAATATATAGTCCTAACTATTGTTTTGAAACTTTAGGAAGCGTTTTGGTACAAATGGGAATTTGAAGAAATGTACACAAAATTTGAGACCAAGGAGTAACCAAAGTTCAATATATTAGTATAATAGTCTAAATATAGCTTTGAACCCCTTTAGAATGGATTCTAAGCAATATATAGTCCTAACTATTGTTTTGAAACTTTGGGAAGAAAATCGTCCCATTTTGGTACAAATGGGAATTTGAAGAAATGTAGACATAATTGGTGACCAAGGGGTAACCAAAGTTCAATATATTAGTATAATAGTCTAAATATAGCTTTGAAACCCTTTAGAATGGATTCTAAGCAATATATAGTCCTAACTATTGTTTTGAAACTTTGGGAAGAAAATCGTCCCGTTTTGGTACAAATTGGAATTTGAAGAAATGTACCAAAATTGGTGACCAAGGAGTAACCAAAGTTCAATATATTAGTATAATAGTCTAAATATAGCTTTGAACCCCTTTAGAATGGATTCTAAGCAATATATAGTCCTAACTATAGTTTTGAAACTTTGGGAAGAAAAGCGTCCCATTTTGGTACAAATGGGAATTTGAAGAAATGTAGACATAATTGGTGACCAAGGAGTAACCAAAGTTCAATATACTAGTATAATAGTCTAAATATAGCTTTGAACCCCTTTAGAATGGATTCTAAGCAATATATAGTCCTAACTATTGTTTTGAAACTTTAGGAAGTGTTTTGGTACAAATGGGAATTTGAAGAAATGTACACAAAATTTGTGACCAAGGAGTAAAAAAAGTTCAATATATTAGTATAATAGTCTAATTATAGCTTTGAACCCCTTTAGAATGGATTCTAAGCAATATATAGTCCTAACTATTGTTTTGAAACTTTAGGAAGCGTTTTGGTACAAATGGGAATTTGAAGAAATGTACACAAAATTTGAGACCAAGGAGTAACCAAAGTTCAATATATTAGTATAATAGTCTAAATATAGCTTTGAACCCCTTTAGAATGGATTCTAACCAATATATTGTCCTAACTATAGTTTTGAAACTTTGGGAAGAAAATCCTGTCGTTTGGGTACAAATGTGAATTTGAAGAAATGTAGACATAATTGGTGACCAAGGAGTAACCAAAGTTCAATATACTAGTATAAAAGTCTAAATATAGCTTTGAACCCCTTTAGAATGGATTCTACCCAATATATAGTCCTAACTATAGTTTTGAAACTTTAGGAAGAAAATCGTCGCGTTTGGGTACAAATGTGAATTTGAAGAAATGTAGACATAATTGGTGACCAAGGAGTAACCAAAGTTCAATATACTACTATAATAGTCTAAATATAGCTTTGAACCCCTTTAGAATGGATTCTAACCAATATATATTCCTAACTATAGTTTTGAAACTTTGGGAAGAAAATCGTACCGTTTTGTTACAAATGGGTATTTGAAGAAATGTAAACAAAATTAATGACCAAGGAGTAACCAAAGTTCAGTATATTTGTATAATAGTCTAAATATAGCTTTGAACCCCTTTAGAATGGATTCTAAGCAATATATAGTCCTAACTATAGTTTTGAAACTTTGGGAAGAAAATCGTCCCGTTTTGGTACAAATTGGAATTTGAAGAAATGTACACAAAATTGGTGACCAAGGAGTAACCAAAGTTCAATATATTAGTATAATAGTTTAAATATAGCTTTGAACCCCTTTAGAATGGATTCTAACCAATATATAGTCCTAACTATAGTTTTGAAACTATGGGAAGAAAATCGTTCCGTTTTGGTACAAATGGGAATTTGAAGAAATGTAGACAAAATTGGTGACCAAGGAGTAATCAAAGTTCAATATATTAGTATAATAGTCTAAATATAGCTTTGAACCCCTTTAGAATGGATTCTACCCAATATATAATCCTAACTATAGTTTTGAAACTTTGGAAGAAAATCGTCCCATTTTGGTACAAATGGGAATTTGAAAAAATGTAGACATAATTGGTGACCAAGGGGTAACCAAAGTTCAATATATTAGTATAATAGTCTAAATATAGCTTTGAAACCCTTTAGAATGGATTCTAAGCAATATATAGTCCTAACTATTGTTTTGAAACTTTGGGAAGAAAATCGTCCCGTTTTGGTACAAATTGGAATTTGAAGAAATGTACCAAAATTGGTGACCAAGGAGTAACCAAAGTTCAATATATTAGTATAATAGTCTAAATATAGCTTTGAACCCCTTTAGAATGGATTCTACCCAATATATAGTCCTAACTATTGTTTTGAAACTTTAGGAAGCGTTTTGGTACAAATGGGAATTTGAAGAAATGTACACAAAATTTGTGACCAAGGAGTAAAAAAAGTTCAATATATTAGTATAATAGTCTAATTATAGCTTTGAACCCCTTTAGAATGGATTCTAAGCAATATATAGTCCTAACTATTGTTTTGAAACTTTAGGAAGCGTTTTGGTACAAATGGGAATTTGAAGAAATGTACACAAAATTTGAGACCAAGGAGTAACCAAAGTTCAATATATTAGTATAATAGTCTAAATATAGCTTTGAACCCCTTTAGAATGGATTCTAAGCAATATATAGTCCTAACTATAGTTTTGAAACTTTGGGAAGAAAATCGTCCCGTTTTGGTACAAATTGGAATTTGAAGAAATGTACACAAAATTGGTTACCAAGGAGTAACCAAACTTCAATATATTAGTATAATAGTCTAAATATAGCTTTGAACCCCTTTAGAATGGATTCTAACTAATATATTGTCCTAACTATAGTTTTGAAACTTTGGGAAGAAAATCGTCCCGTTTGGGTACAAATGTGAATTTGAAGAAATGTAGACATAATTGGTGACCAAGGAGTAACCAAAGTTCAATATACTAGTATAATAGTCTAAATATAGCTTTGAACCCCTTTAGAATGGATTCTACCCAGTATATAGTCCTAACTATAGTTTTGAAACTATGGGAAGAAAATCGTCCCGTTTGGGTACAAATGTGAATTTGAAGAAATGTAGACATAATTGGTGACCAAGGAGTAACCAAAGTTCAATATACTACTATAATAGTCTAAATATAGCTTTGAACCCCTTTAGAATGGATTCTAACCAATATATATTCCTAACTATAGTTTTGAAACTTTGGGAAGAAAATCGTACCGTTTTGTTACAAATGGGAATTTGAAGAAATGTAGACAAAATTAATGACCAAGGGGTAACCAAAGTTCAATATATTAGTATAATAGTCTAAATATAGCTTTGAAACCCTTTAGAATGGATTCTAAGCAATATATAGTCCTAACTATTGTTTTGAAACTTTGGGAAGAAAATCGTCCCGTTTTGGTACAAATTGGAATTTGAAGAAATGTACCAAAATTGGTGACCAAGGAGTAACCAAAGTTCAATATATTAGTATAATAGTCTAAATATAGCTTTGAACCCCTTTAGAATGGATTCTACCCAATATATAGTCCTAACTATTGTTTTGAAACTTTAGGAAGCGTTTTGGTACAAATGGGAATTTGAAGAAATGTACACAAAATTTGTGACCAAGGAGTAAAAAAAGTTCAATATATTAGTATAATAGTCTAATTATAGCTTTGAACCCCTTTAGAATGGATTCTAAGCAATATATAGTCCTAACTATTGTTTTGAAACTTTAGGAAGCGTTTTGGTACAAATGGGAATTTGAAGAAATGTACACAAAATTTGAGACCAAGGAGTAACCAAAGTTCAATATATTAGTATAATAGTCTAAATATAGCTTTGAACCCCTTTAGAATGGATTCTAAGCAATATATAGTCCTAACTATAGTTTTGAAACTTTGGGAAGAAAATCGTCCCGTTTTGGTACAAATTGGAATTTGAAGAAATGTACACAAAATTGGTTACCAAGGAGTAACCAAACTTCAATATATTAGTATAATAGTCTAAATATAGCTTTGAACCCCTTTAGAATGGATTCTAACTAATATATTGTCCTAACTATAGTTTTGAAACTTTGGGAAGAAAATCGTCCCGTTTGGGTACAAATGTGAATTTGAAGAAATGTAGACATAATTGGTGACCAAGGAGTAACCAAAGTTCAATATACTAGTATAATAGTCTAAATATAGCTTTGAACCCCTTTAGAATGGATTCTACCAAGTATATAGTCCTAACTATAGTTTTGAAACTTTGGGAAGAAAATCGTCCCGTTTGGGTACAAATGTGAATTTGAAGAAATGTAGACATAATTGGTGACCAAGGAGTAAACAAAGTTCAATATACTACTATAATAGTCTAAATATAGCTTTGAACCCCTTTAGAATGGATTCTAACCAATATATATTCCTAACTATAGTTTTGAAACTTTGGGAAGAAAATCGTACCGTTTTGTTACAAATGGGAATTTGAAGAAATGTAGACAAAATTAATGACCAAGGAGTAACCAAAGTTCAGTATATTTGTATAATAGTCTAAATATAGCTTTGAACCCCTTTAGAATGGATTCTAAGCAATATATAGTCCTAACTATAGTTTTGAAACTTTGGGAAGAAAAGCGTCCCATTTTGGTACAAATGGGAATTTGAAGAAATGTAGACATAATTGGTGACCAAGGAGTAACCAAAGTTCAATATACTAGTATAATAGTCTAAATATAGCTTTGAACCCTTTTAGAATGGATTCTAAGCAATATATAGTCCTAACTATTGTTTTGAAACTTTGGGAAGAAAATCGTCCCGTTTTGGTACAAATTGGAATTTGAAGAAATGTACCAAAATTGGTGACCAAGGAGTAACCAAAGTTCAATATATTAGTATAATAGTCTAAATATAGCTTTGAACCCCTTTAGAATGGATTCTACCCAATATATAGTCCTAACTATTGTTTTGAAACTTTAGGAAGCGTTTTGGTACAAATGGGAATTTGAAGAAATGTACACAAAATTTGTGACCAAGGAGTAAAAAAAGTTCAATATATTAGTATAATAGTCTAATTATAGCTTTGAACCCCTTTAGAATGGATTCTAAGCAATATATAGTCCTAACTATTGTTTTGAAAGTTTAGGAAGCGTTTTGGTACAAATGGGAATTTGAAGAAATGTACACAAAATTTGAGACCAAGGAGTAACCAAAGTTCAATATACTAGTATAATAGTCTAAATATAGCTTTGAACCCCTTTAGAATGGATTCTACCCAGTATATAGTCCTAACTATAGTTTTGAAACTTTGGGAAGAAAATCGTCCCGTTTTGGTACAAATTGGAATTTGAAGAAATGTACACAAAATTGGTTACCAAGGAGTAAACAAAGTTCAATATACTACTATAATAGTCTAAATATAGCTTTGAACCCTTTTAGAATGGATTCTAAGCAATATATAGTCCTAACTATTGTTTTGAAACTTTGGGAAGAAAATCGTCCCATTTTGGTACAAATGGGAATTTGAAGAAATGTAGACATAATTGGTGACCAAGGGGTAACCAAAGTTCAATATATTAGTATAATAGTCTAAATATAGCTTTGAAACCCTTTAGAATGGATTCTAAGCAATATATAGTCCTAACTATTGTTTTGAAACTTTGGGAAGAAAATCGTCCCATTTTGGTACAAATGGGAATTTGAAGAAATGTAGACATAATTGGTGACCAAGGGGTAACCAAAGTTCATGATACGAATTAGAGTAAGGATAGCGGAAGCAAACAACCAATAACGAAGGTACTAGGTACCACCCTTATTAGTCGAATTCTATCAAGTATTTGAGTATTTGTTTAGTGAAAACAGCAAGGGACAAGCAATGTTAAACTACACCAATAGTCTAACAAAGAGATTAGCACTCAACACCAATTGAGCTAATCGGACTATTTTCAAGGCGACGCTTGCAAATAATCAGGCGAAAATGTAGACACAAATTCTAATGTGACTAAAATTGTTCTTGTTTATTGAAAAATTGCTAAAAATGATCAGCATACAAGCTTATATGGCCGAAAATGCCTGGCCTGATTAAAACAGCAATAAAAATACAACATAAAATGCAATGAAACTAGTAATAAAATGACATTAATGCAATCAGCTATTGTAACTCCTCCTCCATGATTAGTCACGCCCATTTAAGGTCTTGAATGTCCCTTTTATGCTCCTTTTGTAACCACTCTGGATAGGCTTTTAAATGGCTGAATTTTATTTGCTTAATTGATGAAAATGATTAAAATAGCCAAGTAATTAAACTCAGCCCTTGATGCTGACTCAAAACAACCCCCACGCCCTTAACATCCTTTTGAATGTCACTTGTGTTGATTTCAAATTCTTCTGGATAAATTTTCGTACCATCCCCTCCCCCTTTGAAAGGAATTGACCTCAATTCTTGAATACCGTCATCATCTAAATAGGGTGAGAGATCTCCAACATTGAAAGTAGCATGTACTCCATATTCTCCGGGCAACTCAATCTTGTATGCATTGTCATTGATCTTTCATATGACTTTGAAAGGACCATCAGCTCTAGGCATGAGCTTATTCTTTCTCTTGCTTGGGAATCTTTCTTTTCTCAAATGAACCCACACAAGATCACCTTCATTGAACAACTTAGGCTTCTTATTCTTAGACCTTTGCTTGTAGACTTCATTTACCACTTTGATTCTGTCTTGCACTTGCTCATGTAGTTTGATCATTGATTTGAGTTTGGCCTCGGCATCTGGATGAACTAACTCCTCTTTTGGCATAGTTATCAAATCCAATGGCAAGTAAGGATTCACACCATAAACAACTTCGAAAGGAGAATGATTAGTAGCATATGTAGGGGACCGGTTGTAGGCAAATTCAGCATGAGCTAGCTTCAAGTCCCAATCCTTTAGAGTCTTACTAACCAAACCACGCAGCAAAGTACCAAGAGTTCTATTAGTCACCTCGGTTTGTCCATCGGTTTGAGGGTGATGGGAAGTACTAAACAGCAACTTAGTACCCAATTTCCTCCATAATGTGTTCCAAAAATAACTCAAAAATTTTGAATCACGATCGGAAACAATAGTTTTAGGAACTCCATGTAAACGTACAATCTCACGAAAGTACAAATCAGCAACATTACTAGCATCATCTGTTTTGTGACAAGCTACAAAGTGTGCCATCTTTGAAAATCTATCAACAACAACCATAATAGCATCTTTACCTCGCTGTGTACGGGGCAAAGCCACAATGAAATCCATGCTCACATCCATCCAAGGACCACTAGGTGTTGGTAATGGAGTATATGCCCCTGGTTTGAAAGAACTCTTTGCCATATGACAAGTAACACACTTGCTAATGACCTTTTGCACGTCTCCTAACATCTTTGGCCAGTGAAAGTGTTCTTTTAAAATCTCCAAGGTCTTTGTATTGCCAAAATGACCAGCCAAACCTCCACCATGAGCTTCACGAACTAGTAACTCACGAATCGAATGCTTGGGGATGCAAAGCCGATTCTCCTTGAACAAAAATCCACCCTGCACTATGTACTTTCCAAATGCTCCATTTTCACAATTAGAGTATATTTCACCAAAATCCACGTCCTCTTTATAATAATCTTTCAAAGTCTCAAAACCAAGTAAGCGAGTTTCAAGAATTGAAATTAACGCATACCTCCTGGAAAGTGCATCAGCCACCACATTACTCTTACCATCCTTGTATTTTGAAGAGAAATTAAAAGATTGAAGAAATTCCACCCATTTAGCATGCCTTGGACTCAACTTTTGTTGCCCATTGATATACTTCAAAGACTCATGATCTGAATGCAATATAAAGTGATTAGAACGTAAATAATGGCTCCAATGATCAAGAGCTCTCACAATGGCATAGAACTCTTTGTCATAGGTGCAATAGTTCAATCTGGCTCCTCCCAATTTCTCCGAGAAATAAGCTATAGGCCTTTTGTTTTGTATCAAAACAGCCCCAATGCCAACTCCACTAGCATCACATTCAACTTCAAATGGTTGAGTGAAGTCGGGTAAAGCTAAAACAGGAGCTTCACAAAGCTTTAACTTAATCAATTCAAAAGCCTTTTGTGCTTGCTCATTCCACACAAACGCACCCTTCTTCAAACATTCGGTTATGGGACTTGTTATAGTGCTAAAATTCTGGATAAAGCGCCGATAAAATGATGCAAGACCAAGGAAAGATCTCACCTCTGAAACTGTTGTAGGGCTCGGCCAAGTCTTGATAGCTCCCACCTTTGTTTGATCAACTGATACTCCATCCTTAGACACCACATATCCAAGAAATACCACACTTTCAACCAAAAAATCGCACTTTTCCTTTTTTCCATAGAGTTTTTGTGCTCTTAGGGTCTCAAAGATTTGTTTCAAATGAGTGAAATGCTCCTCAATAGACTTGCTATACACCAATATGTCATCAAGATAAACAACAACAAACTTACCCAAAAAAGGTTTGAGTACTTCGTTCATGAGCCTCATAAAGGTGCTAGGTGCATTTGTGAGCCCAAACGGCATAACTAGCCATTCATAGAGACCATGCTTAGTCTTGAATGCCGTCTTCCATTCATCACCTTCGCGCATTCTGATTTGGTGATATCCACTCCTTAGATCAATTTTTGAGAAGATAACCGACCCATGTAACTCATCAAGCATATCATCTAGTCTTGGAATGGGAAAACGATATTTGATGGTTATGTTGTTCACCGCTCTACTATCAATACACATTCTCCATGAACCATCCTTCTTAGGAACCAACAATGCCGGGACAGCACATGGGCTCATTGATTCACGCACATAACCCATGCTTATCAATTCTTCAATTTGTCGTTGCAACTCCTTTGTCTCCTCTGGATTACACCTATAGGCAGCCTTGTTTGGTAATGGAGCTCCCGGAATTAGATCAATTTGATGCTCAATCCCACGGATAGGTGGCAAACCAATTGGTAGTTCACTTGGAAACACATCTTCATACTCACCCAAGACAGCCTCCAATTGTTGTTTAAGAGGAGTCTCTACATTATCTTGTTTAGCACTCTTTGCAACCAACATGTAGACTAATTCACCATTATCAATAGCATCCTTCACTTCATTTTCAGTAGCAAACATAGTGAGGCTAGGCTTTTTACCTCTTTTTGTAATCATGGAACGGACTTCATTTGATGCCATTGGTTTCAACACAATCCTCTTGCCATTGAAGTTCAATTCATGCTCATTGGACCTTCCTCTATGCGTCACATCCCTATCAAATTGCCAAGGGCGTCCTAAAAGTATGTGACTTGCATCCATAGGCACCACATCACACAAGATCTCATCAACATAAGACCCCATGGTCAATCCCACACGCGTCTGCCTTGTAACATTTATGCTACTCCCATTGTCCAGCCAATGTAGTGCATAAGGCTTAGGATGTTTTGTTGTGAGCAATCCTAATTTAGACACCATTTCAGTCGAAGCTGCATTGATACAACTACCTCCATCCACAATGACACTACACCACTTATCCTTCACTTGACACTTAGTGTAGAAGATTTGATTCCTTTGATCTCCTTCCATGGGTACAGCCTTGGCTTGCAAAGTTCTGAGCATCAAAGTATCATATATGGGAGGTCCATATACTTCTACTTTATCATCATCATCTTCAACAATTTCATCTCCATCACCTTCAATATTCTCACCAAATGAACCACCAGATTCTTCCTCTTCCTTAACCAACTCATCACGCATGCTAATTGCTTCTCGGAGGGTCACAACTCGTTGATTAGGACAAGTTCTAGAAAAGTGTCCAAAGCCTTGACACTTAAAACACCTAACCTTTGACAGGTTAGTCTCCTTGGCCGTGGCAATGGGTTGTTTAGGAGTAGGCTCACTTTGTTTTGGTTGATTCACCATTGGTTTAGTGTTAGGGGCTTGACTTGCACTGCCCGACACACCTCCCTTGGACCAGCCACTTGAACTCCCAGCAACATTATATCTACTCTTGTTTTGATTTTCAATCTTCAAACACAAGGTGCACAAATTGTTGAAATCTGTGTAATTACATAGCTCAACAGCAAAGGCTATGTTCTTATTCAGCCCACGAAGGAAACGGCTCATTCTTTGCTCTTCATTTTCCTCCACTTCACCCATTAGACATAGGTTCTCAAACTCATCAATGTACTCAGTGACACTCATTTTTCCTTGCACCAAATCTGAAATCTTCTTATACAAATTCAGTCGGTGGTTTGATGGTACATATCTTTTGCGCAACTTCCTCTTCAAGGACTCCCAAGACTGGATTTTCTCCTTCCCATCTCGTGTTCTTCTAGCCTTCAATCCCTCATACCACAACGATGCACTTTTGCCAAGTTTCAGAATAGCATATTTGCAACGCTTCTCATCATCAAGATCCTTGAAGTCAAACATTCTATCAATCTTGCGCTCCCATTCTAAATAAATCTCCGGGTCTGTACTACCATTGAATTCAGGTAGTTCGGTGATTTTGAACTCATCCACGTTTGGACGTGGTTCACCCCTTCTAGGCCTCCGTCGTTCATCTCTCAAATCGACGTTCCTTAAGGCTTCACGCAATCTGTCCATGAAATCATCACTGTCGAAATCCATTGTTGTTACGTAACACGGAATCAGAACCGTGCTCTGATTACCACTAATGATACGAATTAGAGTAAGGATAGCGGAAGCAAACAACCAATAACGAAGGTACTAGGTACCACCCTTATTAGTCGAATTCTATCAAGTATTTGAGTATTTGTTTAGTGAAAACAGCAAGGGACAAGCAATGTTAAACTACACCAATAGTCTAACAAAGAGATTAGCACTCAACACCAATTGAGCTAATCGGACTATTTTCAAGGCGACGCTTGCAAATAATCAGGCGAAAATGTAGACACAAATTCTAATGTGACTAAAATTGTTCTTGTTTATTGAAAAATTGCTAAAAAATGATCAGCATACAAGCTTATATGGCCGAAAATGCCTGGCCTGATTAAAACAGCAATAAAAATACAACATAAAATGCAATGAAACTAGTAATAAAATGACATTAATGCAATCAGCTATTGTAACTCCTCCTCCATGATTAGTCACGCCCATTTAAGGTCTTGAATGTCCCTTTTATGCTCCTTTTGTAACCACTCTGGATAGGCTTTTAAATGGCTGAATTTTATTTGCTTAATTGATGAAAATGATTAAAATAGCCAAGTAATTAAACTCAGCCCTTGATGCTGACTCAAAACAACCCCCACGCCCTTAACATCCTTTTGAATGTCACTTGTGTTGATTTCAAATTCTTCTGGATAAATTTTCGTACCAGTTCAATATATTAGTATAATAGTCTAAATATAGCTTTGAAACCCTTTAGAATGGATTCTAAGCAATATATAGTCCTAACTATTGTTTTGAAACTTTGGGAAGAAAATCGTCCCGTTTTGGTACAAATTGGAATTTGAAGAAATGTACCAAAATTGGTGACCAAGGAGTAACCAAAGTTCAATATATTAGTATAATAGTCTAAATATAGCTTTGAACCCCTTTAGAATGGATTCTACCCAATATATAGTCCTAACTATTGTTTTGAAACTTTAGGAAGCGTTTTGGTACAAATGGGAATTTGAAGAAATGTACACAAAATTTGTGACCAAGGAGTAAAAAAAGTTCAATATATTAGTATAATAGTCTAATTATAGCTTTGAACCCCTTTAGAATGGATTCTAAGCAATATATAGTCCTAACTATTGTTTTGAAACTTTAGGAAGCGTTTTGGTACAAATGGGAATTTGAAGAAATGTACACAAAATTTGAGACCAAGGAGTAACCAAAGTTCAATATATTAGTATAATAGTCTAAATATAGCTTTAAACCCCTTTAGAATGGATTCTAAGCAATATATAGTCCTAACTATAGTTTTGAAACTTTGGGAAGAAAATCGTCCCGTTTTGGTACAAATTGGAATTTGAAGAAATGTACACAAAATTGGTTACCAAGGAGTAACCAAACTTCAATATATTAGTATAATAGTCTAAATATAGCTTTGAACCCCTTTAGAATGGATTCTAACTAATATATTGTCCTAACTATAGTTTTGAAACTTTGGGAAGAAAATCGTCCCGTTTGGGTACAAATGTGAATTTTAAGAAATGTAGACATAATTGGTGACCAAGGAGTAACCAAAGTTCAATATACTAGTATAATAGTCTAAATATAGCTTTGAACCCCTTTAGAATGGATTCTACCCAGTATATAGTCCTAACTATAGTTTTGAAACTTTGGGAAGAAAATCGTCCTGTTTGGGTACAAATGTGAATTTGAAGAAATGTAGACATAATTGGTGACCAAGGAGTAACCAAAGTTCAATATACTACTATAATAGTCTAAATATAGCTTTGAACCCCTTTAGAATGGATTCTAACCAATATATATTCCTAACTATAGTTTTGAAACTTTGGGAAGAAAAGCGTCCCATTTTGGTACAAATGGGAATTTGAAGAAATGTAGACATAATTGGTGACCAAGGGGTAACCAAAGTTCAATATATTAGTATAATAGTCTAAATATAGCTTTGAAACCCTTTAGAATGGATTCTAAGCAATATATAGTCCTAACTATTGTTTTGAAACTTTGGGAAGAAAATCGTCCCATTTTGGTACAAATGGGAATTTGAAGAAATGTAGACATAATTGGTGACCAAGGGGTAACCAAAGTTCAATATATTAGTATAATAGTCTAAATATAGCTTTGAAACCCTTTAGAATGGATTCTAAGCAATATATAGTCCTAACTATTGTTTTGAAACTTTGGGAAGAAAATCGTCCCGTTTTGGTACAAATTGGAATTTGAAGAAATGTAGACAAAATTAATGACCAAGGAGTAACCAATGTTCAGTATATTTGTATAATAGTCTAAATATAGCTTTGAACCCCTTTAGAATGGATTCTAAGCAATATATAGTCCTAACTATAGTTTTGAAACTTTGGGAAGAAAAGCGTCCCATTTTGGTACAAATGGGAATTTGAAGAAATGTAGACATAATTGGTGACCAAGGAGTAACCAAAGTTCAATATATTAGTATAATAGTCTAAATATAGCTTTGAACCCCTTTAGAATGGATTCTAACTAATATATTGTCCTAACTATAGTTTTGAAACTTTGGGAAGAAAATCGTCCCGTTTGGGTACAAATGTGAATTTGAAGAAATGTAGACATAATTGGTGACCAAGGAGTAACCAAAGTTCAATATACTAGTATAATAGTCTAAATATAGCTTTGAACCCCTTTAGAATGGATTCTACCCAGTATATAGTCCTAACTATAGTTTTGAAACTTTGGGAAGAAAATCGTCCCGTTTGGGTACAAATGTGAATTTGAAGAAATGTAGACTAAATTAATGACCAAGGAGTAACCAAAGTTCAATATATTAGTATAATAGTCTAAATATAGCTTTGAAACCCTTTAGAATGGATTCTAAGCAATATATAGTCCTAACTATTGTTTTGAAACTTTGGGAAGAAAATCGTCCCATTTTGGTACAAATGGGAATTTGAAGAAATGTAGACATAATTGGTGACCAAGGGGTAACCAAAGTTCAATATATTAGTATAATAGTCTAAATATAGCTTTGAAACCCTTTAGAATGGATTCTACCCAGTATATAGTCCTAACTATAGTTTTGAAACTTTGGGAAGAAAATCGTCCCGTTTGGGTACAAATGTGAATTTGAAGAAATGTAGACTAAATTAATGACCAAGGAGTAACCAAAGTTCAGTATATTTGTATAATAGTCTAAATATAGCTTTGAACCCCTTTAGAATGGATTCTAAGCAATATATAGTCCTAACTATAGTTTTGAAACTTTGGGAAGAAAAGCGTCCCATTTTGGTACAAATGGGAATTTGAAGAAATGTAGACATAATTGGTGACCAAGGAGTAACCAAAGTTCAATATACTAGTATAATAGTCTAAATATAGCTTTGAACCCTTTTAGAATGGATTCTAAGCAATATATAGTCCTAACTATTGTTTTGAAACTTTGGGAAGAAAATCGTCCCATTTTGGTACAAATGGGAATTTGAAGAAATGTAGACATAATTGGTGACCAAGGGGTAACCAAAGTTCAATATATTAGTATAATAGTCTAAATATAGCTTTGAAACCCTTTAGAATGGATTCTAAGCAATATATAGTCCTAACTATTGTTTTGAAACTTTGGGAAGAAAATCGTCCCATTTTGGTACAAATGGGAATTTGAAGAAATGTAGACATAATTGGTGACCAAGGGGTAACCAAAGTTCAATATATTAGTATAATAGTCTAAATATAGCTTTGAAACCCTTTAGAATGGATTCTAAGCAATATATAGTCCTAACTATTGTTTTGAAACTTTGGGAAGAAAATCGTCCCGTTTTGGTACAAATTGGAATTTGAAGAAATGTACCAAAATTGGTGACCAAGGAGTAACCAAAGTTCAATATATTAGTATAATAGTCTAAATATAGCTTTGAACCCCTTTAGAATGGATTCTACCCAATATATAGTCCTAACTATTGTTTTGAAACTTTAGGAAGCGTTTTGGTACAAATGGGAATTTGAAGAAATGTACACAAAATTTGTGACCAAGGAGTAAAAAAAGTTCAATATATTAGTATAATAGTCTAATTATAGCTTTGAACCCCTTTAGAATGGATTCTAAGCAATATATAGTCCTAACTATTGTTTTGAAACTTTAGGAAGCGTTTTGGTACAAATGGGAATTTGAAGAAATGTACACAAAATTTGAGACCAAGGAGTAACCAAAGTTCAATATATTAGTATAATAGTCTAAATATAGCTTTAAACCCCTTTAGAATGGATTCTAAGCAATATATAGTCCTAACTATAGTTTTGAAACTTTGGGAAGAAAATCGTCCCGTTTTGGTACAAATTGGAATTTGAAGAAATGTACACAAAATTGGTTACCAAGGAGTAACCAAACTTCAATATATTAGTATAATAGTCTAAATATAGCTTTGAACCCCTTTAGAATGGATTCTAACTAATATATTGTCCTAACTATAGTTTTGAAACTTTGGGAAGAAAATCGTCCCGTTTGGGTACAAATGTGAATTTTAAGAAATGTAGACATAATTGGTGACCAAGGAGTAACCAAAGTTCAATATACTAGTATAATAGTCTAAATATAGCTTTGAACCCAACCCCTTTAGAATGGATTCTACCCAGTATATAGTCCTAACTATAGTTTTGAAACTTTGGGAAGAAAATCGTCCCGTTTGGGTACAAATGTGAATTTGAAGAAATGTAGACATAATTGGTGACCAAGGAGTAACCAAAGTTCAATATACTACTATAATAGTCTAAATATAGCTTTGAACCCCTTTAGAATGGATTCTAACCAATATATATTCCTAACTATAGTTTTGAAACTTTGGGAAGAAAATCTTACCGTTTTGTTACAAATGGGAATTTGAAGAAATGTAGACAAAATTAATGACCAAGGAGTAACCAAAGTTCAGTATATTTGTATAATAGTCTAAATATAGCTTTGAACCCCTTTAGAATGGATTCTAAGCAATATATAGTCCTAACTATAGTTTTGAAATTTTGGGAAGAAAATCGTCCCATTTTGGTACAAATGGGAATTTGAAGAAATGTAGACATAATTGGTGACCAAGGGGTAACCAAAGTTCAATATATTAGTATAATAGTCTAAATATAGCTTTGAAACCCTTTAGAATGGATTCTAAGCAATATATAGTCCTAACTATTGTTTTGAAACTTTGGGAAGAAAATCGTCCCATTTTGGTACAAATGGGAATTTGAAGAAATGTAGACATAATTGGTGACCAAGGGGTAACCAAAGTTCAATATATTAGTATAATAGTCTAAATATAGCTTTGAAACCCTTTAGAATGGATTCTAAGCAATATATAGTCCTAACTATTGTTTTGAAACTTTGGGAAGAAAATCGTCCCGTTTTGGTACAAATTGGAATTTGAAGAAATGTAGACAAAATTAATGACCAAGGAGTAACCAATGTTCAGTATATTTGTATAATAGTCTAAATATAGCTTTGAACCCCTTTAGAATGGATTCTAAGCAATATATAGTCCTAACTATAGTTTTGAAACTTTGGGAAGAAAAGCGTCCCATTTTGGTACAAATGGGAATTTGAAGAAATGTAGACATAATTGGTGACCAAGGAGTAACCAAAGTTCAATATACTAGTATAATAGTCTAAATATAGCTTTGAACCCCTTTAGAATGGATTCTAAGCAATATATAGTCCTAACTATTGTTTTGAAACTTTAGGAAGTGTTTTGGTACAAATGGGAATTTGAAGAAATGTACACAAAATTTGTGACCAAGGAGTAAAAAAAGTTAAATATATTAGTATAATAGTCTAATTATAGCTTTGAACCCCTTTAGAATGGATTCTAAGCAATATATAGTCCTAACTATTGTTTTGAAACTTTAGGAAGCGTTTTGGTACAAATGGGAATTTGAAGAAATGTACACAAAATTTGAGACCAAGGAGTAACCAAAGTTCAATATATTAGTATAATAGTCTAAATATAGCTTTGAACCCCTTTAGAATGGATTCTAACCAATATATTGTCCTAACTATAGTTTTGAAACTTTGGGAAGAAAATCGTGTCGTTTGGGTACAAATGTGAATTTGAAGAAATGTAGACATAATTGGTGACCAAGGAGTAACCAAAGTTCAATATACTAGTATAATAGTCTAAATATAGCTTTGAACCCCTTTAGAATGGATTCTAAGCAATATATAGTCCTAACTATTGTTTTGAAACTTTAGGAAGTGTTTTGGTACAAATGGGAATTTGAAGAAATGTACACAAAATTTGTGACCAAGGAGTAAAAAAAGTTCAATATATTAGTATAATAGTCTAATTATAGCTTTGAACCCCTTTAGAATGGATTCTAAGCAATATATAGTCCTAACTATTGTTTTGAAACTTTAGGAAGCGTTTTGGTACAAATGGGAATTTGAAGAAATGTACACAAAATTTGAGACCAAGGAGTAACCAAAGTTCAATATATTAGTATAATAGTCTAAATATAGCTTTGAACCCCTTTAGAATGGATTCTAACCAATATATTGTCCTAACTATAGTTTTGAAACTTTGGGAAGAAAATCGTGTCGTTTGGGTACAAATGTGAATTTGAAGAAATGTAGACATAATTGGTGACCAAGGAGTAACCAAAGTTCAATATACTAGTATAATAGTCTAAATATAGCTTTGAACCCCTTTAGAATGGATTCTACCCAGTATATAGTCCTAACTATAGTTTTGAAACTTTGGGAAGAAAATCGTCCCGTTTGGGTACAAATGTGAATTTGAAGAAATGTAGACATAATTGGTGACCAAGGAGTAACCAAAGTTCAATATACTACTATAATAGTCTAAATATAGCTTTGAACCCCTTTAGAATGGATTCTAACCAATATATATTCCTAACTATAGTTTTGAAACTTTGGGAAGAAAATCTTACCGTTTTGTTACAAATGGGAATTTGAAGAAATGTAGACAAAATTAATGACCAAGGAGTAACCAAAGTTCAGTATATTTGTATAATAGTCTAAATATAGCTTTGAACCCCTTTAGAATGGATTCTAAGCAATATATAGTCCTAACTATAGTTTTGAAATTTTGGGAAGAAAATCGTCCCATTTTGGTACAAATGGGAATTTGAAGAAATGTAGACATAATTGGTGACCAAGGGGTAACCAAAGTTCAATATATTAGTATAATAGTCTAAATATAGCTTTGAAACCCTTTAGAATGGATTCTAAGCAATATATAGTCCTAACTATTGTTTTGAAACTTTGGGAAGAAAATCGTCCCATTTTGGTACAAATGGGAATTTGAAGAAATGTAGACATAATTGGTGACCAAGGGGTAACCAAAGTTCAATATATTAGTATAATAGTCTAAATATAGCTTTGAAACCCTTTAGAATGGATTCTAAGCAATATATAGTCCTAACTATTGTTTTGAAACTTTGGGAAGAAAATCGTCCCGTTTTGGTACAAATTGGAATTTGAAGAAATGTAGACAAAATTAATGACCAAGGAGTAACCAATGTTCAGTATATTTGTATAATAGTCTAAATATAGCTTTGAACCCCTTTAGAATGGATTCTAAGCAATATATAGTCCTAACTATAGTTTTGAAACTTTGGGAAGAAAAGCGTCCCATTTTGGTACAAATGGGAATTTGAAGAAATGTAGACATAATTGGTGACCAAGGAGTAACCAAAGTTCAATATACTAGTATAATAGTCTAAATATAGCTTTGAACCCCTTTAGAATGGATTCTAAGCAATATATAGTCCTAACTATTGTTTTGAAACTTTAGGAAGTGTTTTGGTACAAATGGGAATTTGAAGAAATGTACACAAAATTTGTGACCAAGGAGTAAAAAAAGTTAAATATATTAGTATAATAGTCTAATTATAGCTTTGAACCCCTTTAGAATGGATTCTAAGCAATATATAGTCCTAACTATTGTTTTGAAACTTTAGGAAGCGTTTTGGTACAAATGGGAATTTGAAGAAATGTACACAAAATTTGAGACCAAGGAGTAACCAAAGTTCAATATATTAGTATAATAGTCTAAATATAGCTTTGAACCCCTTTAGAATGGATTCTAACCAATATATTGTCCTAACTATAGTTTTGAAACTTTGGGAAGAAAATCGTGTCGTTTGGGTACAAATGTGAATTTGAAGAAATGTAGACATAATTGGTGACCAAGGAGTAACCAAAGTTCAATATACTAGTATAATAGTCTAAATATAGCTTTGAACCCCTTTAGAATGGATTCTAAGCAATATATAGTCCTAACTATTGTTTTGAAACTTTAGGAAGTGTTTTGGTACAAATGGGAATTTGAAGAAATGTACACAAAATTTGTGACCAAGGAGTAAAAAAAGTTCAATATATTAGTATAATAGTCTAATTATAGCTTTGAACCCCTTTAGAATGGATTCTAAGCAATATATAGTCCTAACTATTGTTTTGAAACTTTAGGAAGCGTTTTGGTACAAATGGGAATTTGAAGAAATGTACACAAAATTTGAGACCAAGGAGTAACCAAAGTTCAATATATTAGTATAATAGTCTAAATATAGCTTTGAACCCCTTTAGAATGGATTCTAACCAATATATTGTCCTAACTATAGTTTTGAAACTTTGGGAAGAAAATCGTGTCGTTTGGGTACAAATGTGAATTTGAAGAAATGTAGACATAATTGGTGACCAAGGAGTAACCAAAGTTCAATATATTAGTATAATAGTCTAAATATAGCTTTGAACCCCTTTAGAATGAATTCTAAGCAATATATAGTCCTAACTATAGTTTTGAAACTTTGGGAAGAAAATCGTCCCGTTTTGGTACAAATTGGAATTTGAAGAAATGTACACAAAATTGGTTACCAAGGAGTAACCAAAGTTCAATATATTAGTATAATAGTCTAAATATAGCTTTGAACCCCTTTGATTCTAACTAATATATTGTCCTAACTATAGTTTTGAAACTTTCGGAAGAAAATCGTCCCGTTTGGGTACAAATGTGAATTTGAAGAAATGTAGACATAATTGGTGACCAAGGAGTAACCAAAGTTCAATATACTAGTATAATAGTCTAAATATAGCGTTGAACCCCTTTAGAATGGATTCTACCCAATATATAGTCCTAACTATAGTTTTGAAACTTTGGAAAGCGTTTTGGTACAAATGGGAATTTGAAGAAATGTAGACAAAATTGGTGACCAAGGAGAACCAAACTTCAATATATTAGTATAATAGTCTAATTATAGCTTTGAACCCCTTTAGAATGGATTCTAAGCAATATATAGTCCTAACTATTGTTTTGAAACTTTAGGAAGCGTTTTGGTACAAATGGGAATTTGAAGAAATGTACACAAAATTTGAGACCAAGGAGTAACCAAAGTTCAATATATTAGTATAATAGTCTAAATATAGCTTTGAACCCCTTTAGAATGGATTCTAACCAATATATTGTCCTAACTATAGTTTTGAAACTTTGGGAAGAAAATCGTGTCGTTTGGGTACAAATGTGAATTTGAAGAAATGTAGACATAATTGGTGACCAAGGAGTAACCAAAGTTCAATATACTAGTATAATAGTCTAAATATAGCTTTGAACCCCTTTAGAATGGATTCTACCCAGTATATAGTCCTAACTATAGTTTTGAAACTTTGGGAAGAAAATCGTCCCGTTTGGGTACAAATGTGAATTTGAAGAAATGTAGACATAATTGGTGACCAAGGAGTAACCAAAGTTCAATATACTACTATAATAGTCTAAATATAGCTTTGAACCCCTTTAGAATGGATTCTAACCAATATATATTCCTAACTATAGTTTTGAAACTTTGGGAAGAAAATCTTACCGTTTTGTTACAAATGGGAATTTGAAGAAATGTAGACAAAATTAATGACCAAGGAGTAACCAAAGTTCAGTATATTTGTATAATAGTCTAAATATAGCTTTGAACCCCTTTAGAATGGATTCTAAGCAATATATAGTCCTAACTATAGTTTTGAAATTTTGGGAAGAAAATCGTCCCATTTTGGTACAAATGGGAATTTGAAGAAATGTAGACATAATTGGTGACCAAGGGGTAACCAAAGTTCAATATATTAGTATAATAGTCTAAATATAGCTTTGAAACCCTTTAGAATGGATTCTAAGCAATATATAGTCCAAACTATTGTTTTGAAACTTTGGGAAGAAAATCGTCCCATTTTGGTACAAATGGGAATTTGAAGAAATGTAGACATAATTGGTGACCAAGGGGTAACCAAAGTTCAATATATTAGTATAATAGTCTAAATATAGCTTTGAAACCCTTTAGAATGGATTCTAAGCAATATATAGTCCTAACTATTGTTTTGAAACTTTGGGAAGAAAATCGTCCCGTTTTGGTACAAATTGGAATTTGAAGAAATGTAGACAAAATTAATGACCAAGGAGTAACCAATGTTCAGTATATTTGTATAATAGTCTAAATATAGCTTTGAACCCCTTTAGAATGGATTCTAAGCAATATATAGTCCTAACTATAGTTTTGAAACTTTGGGAAGAAAAGCGTCCCATTTTGGTACAAATGGGAATTTGAAGAAATGTAGACATAATTGGTGACCAAGGAGTAACCAAAGTTCAATATACTAGTATAATAGTCTAAATATAGCTTTGAACCCCTTTAGAATGGATTCTAAGCAATATATAGTCCTAACTATTGTTTTGAAACTTTAGGAAGTGTTTTGGTACAAATGGGAATTTGAAGAAATGTACACAAAATTTGTGACCAAGGAGTAAAAAAAGTTAAATATATTAGTATAATAGTCTAATTATAGCTTTGAACCCCTTTAGAATGGATTCTAAGCAATATATAGTCCTAACTATTGTTTTGAAACTTTAGGAAGCGTTTTGGTACAAATGGGAATTTGAAGAAATGTACACAAAATTTGAGACCAAGGAGTAACCAAAGTTCAATATATTAGTATAATAGTCTAAATATAGCTTTGAACCCCTTTAGAATGGATTCTAACCAATATATTGTCCTAACTATAGTTTTGAAACTTTGGGAAGAAAATCGTGTCGTTTGGGTACAAATGTGAATTTGAAGAAATGTAGACATAATTGGTGACCAAGGAGTAACCAAAGTTCAATATACTAGTATAATAGTCTAAATATAGCTTTGAACCCCTTTAGAATGGATTCTAAGCAATATATAGTCCTAACTATTGTTTTGAAACTTTAGGAAGTGTTTTGGTACAAATGGGAATTTGAAGAAATGTACACAAAATTTGTGACCAAGGAGTAAAAAAAGTTCAATATATTAGTATAATAGTCTAATTATAGCTTTGAACCCCTTTAGAATGGATTCTAAGCAATATATAGTCCTAACTATTGTTTTGAAACTTTAGGAAGCGTTTTGGTACAAATGGGAATTTGAAGAAATGTACACAAAATTTGAGACCAAGGAGTAACCAAAGTTCAATATATTAGTATAATAGTCTAAATATAGCTTTGAACCCCTTTAGAATGGATTCTAACCAATATATTGTCCTAACTATAGTTTTGAAACTTTGGGAAGAAAATCGTGTCGTTTGGGTACAAATGTGAATTTGAAGAAATGTAGACATAATTGGTGACCAAGGAGTAACCAAAGTTCAATATATTAGTATAATAGTCTAAATATAGCTTTGAACCCCTTTAGAATGAATTCTAAGCAATATATAGTCCTAACTATAGTTTTGAAACTTTGGGAAGAAAATCGTCCCGTTTTGGTACAAATTGGAATTTGAAGAAATGTACACAAAATTGGTTACCAAGGAGTAACCAAAGTTCAATATATTAGTATAATAGTCTAAATATAGCTTTGAACCCCTTTGATTCTAACTAATATATTGTCCTAACTATAGTTTTGAAACTTTCGGAAGAAAATCGTCCCGTTTGGGTACAAATGTGAATTTGAAGAAATGTAGACATAATTGGTGACCAAGGAGTAACCAAAGTTCAATATACTAGTATAATAGTCTAAATATAGCGTTGAACCCCTTTAGAATGGATTCTACCCAATATATAGTCCTAACTATAGTTTTGAAACTTTGGAAAGCGTTTTGGTACAAATGGGAATTTGAAGAAATGTAGACAAAATTGGTGACCAAGGAGAACCAAACTTCAATATATTAGTATAATAGTCTAAATATAGCTTTGAACCCCTTTAGAATGGATTCTAAGCAATATATAGTCCTAACTATAGTTTTGAAACTTTGGGAAGAAAATCGTCCCGTTTTGGTACAAATTGGAATTTGAAGAAATGTACACAAAATTGGTGACCAAGGAGTAACCAAAGTTCAATATATTAGTATAATAGTTTAAATATAGCTTTGAACCCCTTTAGAATGGATTGTAACCAATATATAGTCCTAACTATAGTTTTGAAACTATAGGAAGAAAATCGTTCCGTTTTGGTACAAATGGGAATTTGAAGAAATGTAGACAAAATTGGTGACCAAGGAGTAATCAAAGTTCAATATATTAGTATAATAGTCTAAATATAGCTTTGATCCCCTTTAGAATGGATTCTACCCAATATATAGTGCTAACTATAGTTTTGAAACTTTGGAAAGAAAAGCGTCCCATTTTGGTACAAATGGGAATTTGAAGAAATGTAGACATAATTGGTGACCAAGGAGTAACCAAAGTTCAATATATTAGTATAATAGTCTAAATATAGCTTTGAAACCCTTTAGAATGGATTCGAAGCAATATATAGTCCTAACTATTGTTTTGAAACTTTGGGAAGAAAATCGTCCTGTTTTGGTACAAATTGGAATTTGAAGAAATGTACCAAAATTGGTGACCAAGGAGTAACCAAAGTTCAATATATTAGTATAATAGTCTAAATATAGCTTTGAAACCCTTTAGAATGGATTCTAAGCAATATATAGTCCTAACTATTGTTTTGAAACTTTGGGAAGAAAATCGTCCCATTTTGGTACAAATGGGAATTTGAAGAAATGTAGACATAATTGGTGACCAAGGGGTAACCAAAGTTCAATATATTAGTATAATAGTCTAAATATAGCTTTGAAACCCTTTAGAATGGATTCTAAGCAATATATAGTCCTAACTATTGTTTTGAAACTTTGGGAAGAAAATCGTCCCGTTTTGGTACAAATTGGAATTTGAAGAAATGTAGACAAAATTAATGACCAAGGAGTAACCAATGTTCAGTATATTTGTATAATAGTCTAAATATAGCTTTGAACCCCTTTAGAATGGATTCTAAGCAATATATAGTCCTAACTATAGTTTTGAAACTTTGGGAAGAAAAGCGTCCCATTTTGGTACAAATGGGAATTTGAAGAAATGTAGACATAACTGGTGACCAAGGAGTAACCAAAGTTCAATATACTAGTATAATAGTCTAAATATAGCTTTGAACCCCTTTAGAATGGATTCTAAGCAATATATAGTCCTAACTATTGTTTTGAAACTTTAGGAAGCGTTTTGGTACAAATGGGATTTTGAAGAAATGTACACAAAATTTGAGACCAAGGAGTAACCAAAGTTCAATATATTAGTATAATAGTCTAAATATAGCTTTGAACCCCTTTAGAATGGATTCTAACCAATATATTGTCCTAACTATAGTTTTGAAACTTTGGGAAGAAAATCGTGTCGTTTGGGTACAAATGTGAATTTGAAGAAATGTAGACATAATTGGTGACCAAGGAGTAACCAAAGTTCAATATACTAGTATAATAGTCTAAATATAGCTTTGAACCCCTTTAGAATGGATTCTAAGCAATATATAGTCCTAACTATTGTTTTGAAACTTTAGGAAGTGTTTTGGTACAAATGGGAATTTGAAGAAATGTACACAAAATTTGTGACCAAGGAGTAAAAAAAGTTCAATATATTAGTATAATAGTCTAATTATAGCTTTGAACCCCTTTAGAATGGATTCTAAGCAATATATAGTCCTAACTATTGTTTTGAAACTTTAGGAAGCGTTTTGGTACAAATGGGAATTTGAAGAAATGTACACAAAATTTGAGACCAAGGAGTAACCAAAGTTCAATATATTAGTATAATAGTCTAAATATAGCTTTGAACCCCTTTAGAATGGATTCTAACCAATATATTGTCCTAACTATAGTTTTGAAACTTTGGGAAGAAAATCGTGTCGTTTGGGTACAAATGTGAATTTGAAGAAATGTAGACATAATTGGTGACCAAGGAGTAACCAAAGTTCAATATACTAGTATAATAGTCTAAATATAGCTTTGAACCCCTTTAGAATGGATTCTAAGCAATATATAGTCCTAACTATTGTTTTGAAACTTTAGGAAGTGTTTTGGTACAAATGGGAATTTGAAGAAATGTACACAAAATTTGTGACCAAGGAGTAAAAAAAGTTCAATATATTAGTATAATAGTCTAATTATAGCTTTGAACCCCTTTAGAATGGATTCTAAGCAATATATAGTCCTAACTATTGTTTTGAAACTTTAGGAAGCGTTTTGGTACAAATGGGAATTTGAAGAAATGTACACAAAATTTGAGACCAAGGAGTAACCAAAGTTCAATATATTAGTATAATAGTCTAAATATAGCTTTGAACCCATTTAGAATGGATTCTAACCAATATATTGTCCTAACTATAGTTTTGAAACTTTGGGAAGAAAATCGTGTCGTTTGGGTACAAATGTGAATTTGAAGATATGTAGACATAATTGGTGACCAAGGAGTAACCAAAGTTCAATATATTAGTATAATAGTCTAAATATAGCTTTGAACCCCTTTAGAATGGATTCTAAGCAATATATAGTCCTAACTATAGTTTTGAAACTTTGGGAAGAAAATCGTCCCGTTTTGGTACAAATTGGAATTTGAAGAAATGTACACAAAATTGGTTACCAAGGAGTAACCAAAGTTCAATATATTAGTATAATAGTCTAAATATAGCTTTGAACCCCTTTGATTCTAACTAATATATTGTCCTAACTATAGTTTTGAAACTTTCGGAAGAAAATCGTCCCGTTTGGGTACAAATGTGAATTTGAAGAAATGTAGATATAATTGGTGACCAAGGAGTAACCAAAGTTCAATATACTAGTATAATAGTCTAAATATAGCTTTGAACCCCTTTAGAATGGATTCTACCCAATATATAGTCCTAACTATAGTTTTGAAACTTTGGAAAGCGTTTTGGTACAAATGGGAATTTGAAGAAATGTAGACAAAATTGGTGACCAAGGAGAACCAAACTTCAATATATTAGTATAATAGTCTAAATATAGCTTTGAACCCCTTTAGAATGGATTCTAAGCAATATATAGTCCTAACTATAGTTTTGAAACTTTGGGAAGAAAATCGTCCCGTTTTGGTACAAATTGGAATTTGAAGAAATGTAGACATAATTGGTGACCAAGGAGTAACCAAAGTTCAATATACTAGTATAATAGTCTAAATATAGCTTTGAACCCCTTTAGAATGGATTCTAAGCAATATATAGTCCTAACTATTGTTTTGAAACTTTAGGAAGTGTTTTGGTACAAATGGGAATTTGAAGAAATGTAGACAAAATTGGTGACCAAGGAGAACCAAACTTCAATATATTAGTATAATAGTCTAAATATAGCTTTGAACCCCTTTAGAATGGATTCTAAGCAATATATAGTCCTAACTATAGTTTTGAAACTTTGGGAAGAAAATCGTCCCGTTTTGGTTCAAATTGGAATTTGAAGAAATGTACACAAAATTGGTGACCAAGGAGTAACCAAAGTTCAATATATTAGTATAATAGTTTAAATATAGCTTTGAACCCCTTTAGAATGGATTGTAACCAATATATAGTCCTAACTATAGTTTTGAAACTATGGGAAGAAAATCGTTCCGTTTTGGTACAAATGGGAATTTGAAGAAATGTAGACAAAATTGGTGACCAAGGAGTAATCAAAGTTCAATATATTAGTATAATAGTCTAAATATAGCTTTGATCCCCTTTAGAATGGATTCTACCCAATATATAGTGCTAACTATAGTTTTGAAACTTTGGAAAGAAAAGCGTCCCATTTTGGTACAAATGGGAATTTGAAGAAATGTAGACATAATTGGTGACCAAGGAGTAACCAAAGTTCAATATATTAGTATAATAGTCTAAATATAGCTTTGAAACCCTTTAGAATGGATTCGAAGCAATATATAGTCCTAACTATTGTTTTGAAACTTTGGGAAGAAAATCGTGTCGTTTGGGTACAAATGTGAATTTGAAGAAATGTAGACATAATTGGTGACCAAGGAGTAACCAAAGTTCAATATATTAGTATAATAGTCTAAATATAGCTTTGAAACCCTTTAGAATGGATTCTAAGCAATATATAGTCCTAACTATTGTTTTGAAACTTTGGGAAGAAAATCGTCCCGTTTTGGTACAAATTGGAATTTGAAGAAATGTAGACAAAATTAATGACCAAGGAGTAACCAATGTTCAGTATATTTGTATAATAGTCTAAATATAGCTTTGAACCCCTTTAGAATGGATTCTAAGCAATATATAGTCCTAACTATAGTTTTGAAACTTTGGGAAGAAAAGCGTCCCATTTTGGTACAAATGGGAATTTGAAGAAATGTAGACATAACTGGTGACCAAGGAGTAACCAAAGTTCAATATACTAGTATAATAGTCTAAATATAGCTTTGAACCCCTTTAGAATGGATTCTAAGCAATATATAGTCCTAACTATTGTTTTGAAACTTTAGGAAGCGTTTTGGTACAAATGGGATTTTGAAGAAATGTACACAAAATTTGAGACCAAGGAGTAACCAAAGTTCAATATATTAGTATAATAGTCTAAATATAGCTTTGAACCCCTTTAGAATGGATTCTAACCAATATATTGTCCTAACTATAGTTTTGAAACTTTGGGAAGAAAATCGTGTCGTTTGGGTACAAATGTGAATTTGAAGAAATGTAGACATAATTGGTGACCAAGGAGTAACCAAAGTTCAATATACTAGTATAATAGTCTAAATATAGCTTTGAACCCCTTTAGAATGGATTCTAAGCAATATATAGTCCTAACTATTGTTTTGAAACTTTAGGAAGTGTTTTGGTACAAATGGGAATTTGAAGAAATGTACACAAAATTTGTGACCAAGGAGTAAAAAAAGTTCAATATATTAGTATAATAGTCTAATTATAGCTTTGAACCCCTTTAGAATGGATTCTAAGCAATATATAGTCCTAACTATTGTTTTGAAACTTTAGGAAGCGTTTTGGTACAAATGGGAATTTGAAGAAATGTACACAAAATTTGAGACCAAGGAGTAACCAAAGTTCAATATATTAGTATAATAGTCTAAATATAGCTTTGAACCCCTTTAGAATGGATTCTAACCAATATATTGTCCTAACTATAGTTTTGAAACTTTGGGAAGAAAATCGTGTCGTTTGGGTACAAATGTGAATTTGAAGAAATGTAGACATAATTGGTGACCAAGGAGTAACCAAAGTTCAATATACTAGTATAATAGTCTAAATATAGCTTTGAACCCCTTTAGAATGGATTCTAAGCAATATATAGTCCTAACTATTGTTTTGAAACTTTAGGAAGTGTTTTGGTACAAATGGGAATTTGAAGAAATGTACACAAAATTTGTGACCAAGGAGTAAAAAAAGTTCAATATATTAGTATAATAGTCTAATTATAGCTTTGAACCCCTTTAGAATGGATTCTAAGCAATATATAGTCCTAACTATTGTTTTGAAACTTTAGGAAGCGTTTTGGTACAAATGGGAATTTGAAGAAATGTACACAAAATTTGAGACCAAGGAGTAACCAAAGTTCAATATATTAGTATAATAGTCTAAATATAGCTTTGAACCCCTTTAGAATGGATTCTAACCAATATATTGTCCTAACTATAGTTTTGAAACTTTGGGAAGAAAATCGTGTCGTTTGGGTACAAATGTGAATTTGAAGAAATGTAGACATAATTGGTGACCAAGGAGTAACCAAAGTTCAATATACTAGTATAATAGTCTAAATATAGCTTTGAACCCCTTTAGAATGGATTCTAAGCAATATATAGTCCTAACTATTGTTTTGAAACTTTAGGAAGTGTTTTGGTACAAATGGGAATTTGAAGAAATGTACACAAAATTTGTGACCAAGGAGTAAAAAAAGTTCAATATATTAGTATAATAGTCTAATTATAGCTTTGAACCCCTTTAGAATGGATTCTAAGCAATATATAGTCCTAACTATTGTTTTGAAACTTTAGGAAGCGTTTTGGTACAAATGGGAATTTGAAGAAATGTACACAAAATTTGAGACCAAGGAGTAACCAAAGTTCAATATATTAGTATAATAGTCTAAATATAGCTTTGAACCCCTTTAGAATGGATTCTAACCAATATATTGTCCTAACTATAGTTTTGAAACTTTGGGAAGAAAATCGTGTCGTTTGGGTACAAATGTGAATTTGAAGATATGTAGACATAATTGGTGACCAAGGAGTAACCAAAGTTCAATATATTAGTATAATAGTCTAAATATAGCTTTGAACCCCTTTAGAATGGATTCTAAGCAATATATAGTCCTAACTATAGTTTTGAAACTTTGGGAAGAAAATCGTCCCGTTTTGGTACAAATTGGAATTTGAAGAAATGTACACAAAATTGGTTACCAAGGAGTAACCAAAGTTCAATATATTAGTATAATAGTCTAAATATAGCTTTGAACCCCTTTGATTCTAACTAATATATTGTCCTAACTATAGTTTTGAAACTTTCGGAAGAAAATCGTCCCGTTTGGGTACAAATGTGAATTTGAAGAAATGTAGACATAATTGGTGACCAAGGAGTAACCAAAGTTCAATATACTAGTATAATAGTCTAAATATAGCTTTGAACCCCTTTAGAATGGATTCTACCCAATATATAGCCCTAACTATAGTTTTGAAACTTTGGAAAGCGTTTTGGTACAAATGGGAATTTGAAGAAATGTAGACAAAATTGGTGACCAAGGAGAACCAAACTTCAATATATTAGTATAATAGTCTAAATATAGCTTTGAACCCCTTTAGAATGGATTCTAAGCAATATATAGTCCTAACTATAGTTTTGAAACTTTGGGAAGAAAATCGTCCCGTTTTGGTACAAATTGGAATTTGAAGAAATGTAGACATAATTGGTGACCAAGGAGTAACCAAAGTTCAATATATTAGTATAATAGTTTAAATATAGCTTTGAACCCCTTTAGAATGGATTGTAACCAATATATAGTCCTAACTATAGTTTTGAAACTATGGGAAGAAAATCGTTCCGTTTTGGTACAAATGGGAATTTGAAGAAATGTAGACAAAATTGGTGACCAAGGAGTAATCAAAGTTCAATATATTAGTATAATAGTCTAAATATAGCTTTGATCCCCTTTAGAATGGATTCTACCCAATATATAGTGCTAACTATAGTTTTGAAACTTTGGAAAGAAAAGCGTCCCATTTTGGTACAAATGGGAATTTGAAGAAATGTAGACATAATTGGTGACCAAGGAGTAACCAAAGTTCAATATACTAGTATAATAGTCTAAATATAGCTTTGAACCCCTTTAGAATGGATTCTACCCAATATATAGTGCTAACTATAGTTTTGAAACTTTGGAAAGAAAAGCGTCCCATTTTGGTACAAATGGGAATTTGAAGAAATGTAGACATAATTGGTGACCAAGGAGTAACCAAAGTTCAATATATTAGTATAATAGTTTAAATATAGATTTGAACCCATTTAGAATGGATTGTAACCAATATATAGTCCTAACTATAGTTTTGAAACTATGGGAAGAAAATCGTTCCGTTTTGGTACAAATGGGAATTTGAAGAAATGTAGACAAAATTGGTGACCAAGGGGTAACCAAAGTTCAATATATTAGTATAATAGTCTAAATATAGCTTTGAAACCCTTTAGAATGGATTCTAAGCAATATATAGTCCTAACTATTGTTTTGAAACTTTGGGAAGAAAATCGTCCCGTTTTGGTACAAATTGGAATTTGAAGAAATGTAGACATAATTGGTGACCAAGGAGTAACCAAAGTTCAATATACTAGTATAATAGTCTAAATATAGCTTTGAACCCCTTTAGAATGGATTCTAAGCAATATATAGTCCTAACTATTGTTTTGAAACTTTAGGAAGTGTTTTGGTACAAATGGGAATTTGAAGAAATGTACACAAAATTTGTGACCAAGGAGTAAAAAAAGTTCAATATATTAGTATAATAGTCTAATTATAGCTTTGAACCCCTTTAGAATGGATTCTAAGCAATATATAGTCCTAACTATTGTTTTGAAACTTTAGGAAGCGTTTTGGTACAAATGGGAATTTGAAGAAATGTACACAAAATTTGAGACCAAGGAGTAACCAAAGTTCAATATATTAGTATAATAGTCTAAATATAGCTTTGAACCCCTTTAGAATGGATTCTAACCAATATTTTGTCCTAACTATAGTTTTGAAACTTTGGGAAGAAAATCGTGTCGTTTGGGTACAAATGTGAATTTGAAGATATGTAGACATAATTGGTGACCAAGGAGTAACCAAAGTTCAATATATTAGTATAATAGTCTAAATATAGCTTTAAACCCCTTTAGAATGGATTCTAAGCAATATATAGTCCTAACTATAGTTTTGAAACTTTGGGAAGAAAATCGTCCCGTTTTGGTACAAATTGGAATTTGAAGAAATGTACACAAAATTGGTTACCAAGGAGTAACCAAAGTTCAATATATTAGTATAATAGTCTAAATATAGCTTTGAACCCCTTTGATTCTAACTAATATATTGTCCTAACTATAGTTTTGAAACTTTCGGAAGAAAATCGTCCCGTTTGGGTACAAATGTGAATTTGAAGAAATGTAGATATAATTGGTGACCAAGGAGTAACCAAAGTTCAATATACTAGTATAATAGTCTAAATATAGCTTTGAACCCCTTTAGAATGGATTCTACCCAATATATAGTCCTAACTATAGTTTTGAAACTTTGGAAAGCGTTTTGGTACAAATGGGAATTTGAAGAAATGTAGACAAAATTGGTGACCAAGGAGAACCAAACTTCAATATATTAGTATAATAGTCTAAATATAGCTTTGAACCCCTTTAGAATGGATTCTAAGCAATATATAGTCCTAACTATAGTTTTGAAACTTTGGGAAGAAATCGTCCCGTTTTGGTACAAATTGGAATTTGAAGAAATGTAGACATAATTGGTGACCAAGGAGTAACCAAAGTTCAATATACTAGTATAATAGTCTAAATATAGCTTTGAACCCCTTTAGAATGGATTCTAAGCAATATATAGTCCTAACTATTGTTTTGAAACTTTAGGAAGTGTTTTGGTACAAATGGGAATTTGAAGAAATGTAGACAAAATTGGTGACCAAGGAGAACCAAACTTCAATATATTAGTATAATAGTCTAAATATAGCTTTGAACCCCTTTAGAATGGATTCTAAGCAATATATAGTCCTAACTATAGTTTTGAAACTTTGGGAAGAAAATCGTCCCGTTTTGGTACAAATTGGAATTTGAAGAAATGTACACAAAATTGGTGACCAAGGAGTAACCAAAGTTCAATATATTAGTATAATAGTTTAAATATAGCTTTGAACCCCTTTAGAATGGATTGTAACCAATATATAGTCCTAACTATAGTTTTGAAACTATGGGAAGAAAATCGTTCCGTTTTGGTACAAATGGGAATTTGAAGAAATGTAGACAAAATTGGTGACCAAGGAGTAATCAAAGTTCAATATATTAGTATAATAGTCTAAATATAGCTTTGATCCCCTTTAGAATGGATTCTACCCAATATATAGTGCTAACTATAGTTTTGAAACTTTGGAAAGAAAAGCGTCCCATTTTGGTACAAATGGGAATTTGAAGAAATGTAGACATAATTGGTGACCAAGGAGTAACCAAAGTTCAATATATTAGTATAATAGTCTAAATATAGCTTTGAAACCCTTTAGAATGGATTCGAAGCAATATATAGTCCTAACTATTGTTTTGAAACTTTGGGAAGAAAATCGTCCTGTTTTGGTACAAATTGGAATTTGAAGAAATGTACCAAAATTGGTGACCAAGGAGTAACCAAAGTTCAATATATTAGTATAATAGTCTAAATATAGCTTTGAAACCCTTTAGAATGGATTCTAAGCAATATATAGTCCTAACTATTGTTTTGAAACTTTGGGAAGAAAATCGTCCCGTTTTGGTACAAATTGGAATTTGAAGAAATGTAGACAAAATTAATGACCAAGGAGTAACCAATGTTCAGTATATTTGTATAATAGTCTAAATATAGCTTTGAAACCCCTTTAGAATGGATTCTAAGCAATATATAGTCCTAACTATAGTTTTGAAACTTTGGGAAGAAAAGCGTCCCATTTTGGTACAAATGGGAATTTGAAGAAATGTAGACATAACTGGTGACCAAGGAGTAACCAAAGTTCAATATACTAGTATAATAGTCTAAATATAGCTTTGAACCCCTTTAGAATGGATTCTAAGCAATATATAGTCCTAACTATTGTTTTGAAACTTTAGGAAGCGTTTTGGTACAAATGGGATTTTGAAGAAATGTACACAAAATTTGAGACCAAGGAGTAACCAAAGTTCAATATATTAGTATAATAGTCTAAATATAGCTTTGAACCCCTTTAGAATGGATTCTAACCAATATATTGTCCTAACTATAGTTTTGAAACTTTGGGAAGAAAATCGTGTCGTTTGGGTACAAATGTGAATTTGAAGAAATGTAGACATAATTGGTGACCAAGGAGTAACCAAAGTTCAATATACTAGTATAATAGTCTAAATATAGCTTTGAACCCCTTTAGAATGGATTCTAAGCAATATATAGTCCTAACTATTGTTTTGAAACTTTAGGAAGTGTTTTGGTACAAATGGGAATTTGAAGAAATGTACACAAAATTTGTGACCAAGGAGTAAAAAAAGTTCAATATATTAGTATAATAGTCTAATTATAGCTTTGAACCCCTTTAGAATGGATTCTAAGCAATATATAGTCCTAACTATTGTTTTGAAACTTTAGGAAGCGTTTTGGTACAAATGGGAATTTGAAGAAATGTACACAAAATTTGAGACCAAGGAGTAACCAAAGTTCAATATATTAGTATAATAGTCTAAATATAGCTTTGAACCCCTTTAGAATGGATTCTAACCAATATATTGTCCTAACTATAGTTTTGAAACTTTGGGAAGAAAATCGTGTCGTTTGGGTACAAATGTGAATTTGAAGATATGTAGACATAATTGGTGACCAAGGAGTAACCAAAGTTCAATATATTAGTATAATAGTCTAAATATAGCTTTGAACCCCTTTAGAATGGATTCTAAGCAATATATAGTCCTAACTATAGTTTTGAAACTTTGGGAAGAAAATCGTCCCGTTTTGGTACAAATTGGAATTTGAAGAAATGTACACAAAATTGGTTACCAAGGAGTAACCAAAGTTCAATATATTAGTATAATAGTCTAAATATAGCTTTGAACCCCTTTGATTCTAACTAATATATTGTCCTAACTATAGTTTTGAAACTTTCGGAAGAAAATCGTCCCGTTTGGGTACAAATGTGAATTTGAAGAAATGTAGACATAATTGGTGACCAAGGAGTAACCAAAGTTCAATATACTAGTATAATAGTCTAAATATAGCTTTGAACCCCTTTAGAATGGATTCTACCCAATATATAGCCCTAACTATAGTTTTGAAACTTTGGAAAGCGTTTTGGTACAAATGGGAATTTGAAGAAATGTAGACAAAATTGGTGACCAAGGAGAACCAAACTTCAATATATTAGTATAATAGTCTAAATATAGCTTTGAACCCCTTTAGAATGGATTCTAAGCAATATATAGTCCTAACTATAGTTTTGAAACTTTGGGAAGAAAATCGTCCCGTTTTGGTACAAATTGGAATTTGAAGAAATGTAGACATAATTGGTGACCAAGGAGTAACCAAAGTTCAATATATTAGTATAATAGTTTAAATATAGCTTTGAACCCCTTTAGAATGGATTGTAACCAATATATAGTCCTAACTATAGTTTTGAAACTATGGGAAGAAAATCGTTCCGTTTTGGTACAAATGGGAATTTGAAGAAATGTAGACAAAATTGGTGACCAAGGAGTAATCAAAGTTCAATATATTAGTATAATAGTCTAAATATAGCTTTGATCCCCTTTAGAATGGATTCTACCCAATATATAGTGCTAACTATAGTTTTGAAACTTTGGAAAGAAAAGCGTCCCATTTTGGTACAAATGGGAATTTGAAGAAATGTAGACATAATTGGTGACCAAGGAGTAACCAAAGTTCAATATACTAGTATAATAGTCTAAATATAGCTTTGAACCCCTTTAGAATGGATTCTACCCAATATATAGTGCTAACTATAGTTTTGAAACTTTGGAAAGAAAAGCGTCCCATTTTGGTACAAATGGGAATTTGAAGAAATGTAGACATAATTGGTGACCAAGGAGTAACCAAAGTTCAATATATTAGTATAATAGTTTAAATATAGATTTGAACCCATTTAGAATGGATTGTAACCAATATATAGTCCTAACTATAGTTTTGAAACTATGGGAAGAAAATCGTTCCGTTTTGGTACAAATGGGAATTTGAAGAAATGTAGACAAAATTGGTGACCAAGGGGTAACCAAAGTTCAATATATTAGTATAATAGTCTAAATATAGCTTTGAAACCCTTTAGAATGGATTCTAAGCAATATATAGTCCTAACTATTGTTTTGAAACTTTGGGAAGAAAATCGTCCCGTTTTGGTACAAATTGGAATTTGAAGAAATGTAGACATAATTGGTGACCAAGGAGTAACCAAAGTTCAATATACTAGTATAATAGTCTAAATATAGCTTTGAACCCCTTTAGAATGGATTCTAAGCAATATATAGTCCTAACTATTGTTTTGAAACTTTAGGAAGTGTTTTGGTACAAATGGGAATTTGAAGAAATGTACACAAAATTTGTGACCAAGGAGTAAAAAAAGTTCAATATATTAGTATAATAGTCTAATTATAGCTTTGAACCCCTTTAGAATGGATTCTAAGCAATATATAGTCCTAACTATTGTTTTGAAACTTTAGGAAGCGTTTTGGTACAAATGGGAATTTGAAGAAATGTACACAAAATTTGAGACCAAGGAGTAACCAAAGTTCAATATATTAGTATAATAGTCTAAATATAGCTTTGAACCCCTTTAGAATGGATTCTAACCAATATTTTGTCCTAACTATAGTTTTGAAACTTTGGGAAGAAAATCGTGTCGTTTGGGTACAAATGTGAATTTGAAGATATGTAGACATAATTGGTGACCAAGGAGTAACCAAAGTTCAATATATTAGTATAATAGTCTAAATATAGCTTTAAACCCCTTTAGAATGGATTCTAAGCAATATATAGTCCTAACTATAGTTTTGAAACTTTGGGAAGAAAATCGTCCCGTTTTGGTACAAATTGGAATTTGAAGAAATGTACACAAAATTGGTTACCAAGGAGTAACCAAAGTTCAATATATTAGTATAATAGTCTAAATATAGCTTTGAACCCCTTTGATTCTAACTAATATATTGTCCTAACTATAGTTTTGAAACTTTCGGAAGAAAATCGTCCCGTTTGGGTACAAATGTGAATTTGAAGAAATGTAGATATAATTGGTGACCAAGGAGTAACCAAAGTTCAATATACTAGTATAATAGTCTAAATATAGCTTTGAACCCCTTTAGAATGGATTCTACCCAATATATAGTCCTAACTATAGTTTTGAAACTTTGGAAAGCGTTTTGGTACAAATGGGAATTTGAAGAAATGTAGACAAAATTGGTGACCAAGGAGAACCAAACTTCAATATATTAGTATAATAGTCTAAATATAGCTTTGAACCCCTTTAGAATGGATTCTAAGCAATATATAGTCCTAACTATAGTTTTGAAACTTTGGGAAGAAATCGTCCCGTTTTGGTACAAATTGGAATTTGAAGAAATGTAGACATAATTGGTGACCAAGGAGTAACCAAAGTTCAATATACTAGTATAATAGTCTAAATATAGCTTTGAACCCCTTTAGAATGGATTCTAAGCAATATATAGTCCTAACTATTGTTTTGAAACTTTAGGAAGTGTTTTGGTACAAATGGGAATTTGAAGAAATGTAGACAAAATTGGTGACCAAGGAGAACCAAACTTCAATATATTAGTATAATAGTCTAAATATAGCTTTGAACCCCTTTAGAATGGATTCTAAGCAATATATAGTCCTAACTATAGTTTTGAAACTTTGGGAAGAAAATCGTCCCGTTTTGGTACAAATTGGAATTTGAAGAAATGTACACAAAATTGGTGACCAAGGAGTAACCAAAGTTCAATATATTAGTATAATAGTTTAAATATAGCTTTGAACCCCTTTAGAATGGATTGTAACCAATATATAGTCCTAACTATAGTTTTGAAACTATGGGAAGAAAATCGTTCCGTTTTGGTACAAATGGGAATTTGAAGAAATGTAGACAAAATTGGTGACCAAGGAGTAATCAAAGTTCAATATATTAGTATAATAGTCTAAATATAGCTTTGATCCCCTTTAGAATGGATTCTACCCAATATATAGTGCTAACTATAGTTTTGAAACTTTGGAAAGAAAAGCGTCCCATTTTGGTACAAATGGGAATTTGAAGAAATGTAGACATAATTGGTGACCAAGGAGTAACCAAAGTTCAATATATTAGTATAATAGTCTAAATATAGCTTTGAAACCCTTTAGAATGGATTCGAAGCAATATATAGTCCTAACTATTGTTTTGAAACTTTGGGAAGAAAATCGTCCTGTTTTGGTACAAATTGGAATTTGAAGAAATGTACCAAAATTGGTGACCAAGGAGTAACCAAAGTTCAATATATTAGTATAATAGTCTAAATATAGCTTTGAAACCCTTTAGAATGGATTCTAAGCAATATATAGTCCTAACTATTGTTTTGAAACTTTGGGAAGAAAATCGTCCCGTTTTGGTACAAATTGGAATTTGAAGAAATGTAGACAAAATTAATGACCAAGGAGTAACCAATGTTCAGTATATTTGTATAATAGTCTAAATATAGCTTTGAAACCCCTTTAGAATGGATTCTAAGCAATATATAGTCCTAACTATAGTTTTGAAACTTTGGGAAGAAAAGCGTCCCATTTTGGTACAAATGGGAATTTGAAGAAATGTAGACATAACTGGTGACCAAGGAGTAACCAAAGTTCAATATACTAGTATAATAGTCTAAATATAGCTTTGAACCCCTTTAGAATGGATTCTAAGCAATATATAGTCCTAACTATTGTTTTGAAACTTTAGGAAGCGTTTTGGTACAAATGGGATTTTGAAGAAATGTACACAAAATTTGAGACCAAGGAGTAACCAAAGTTCAATATATTAGTATAATAGTCTAAATATAGCTTTGAACCCCTTTAGAATGGATTCTAACCAATATATTGTCCTAACTATAGTTTTGAAACTTTGGGAAGAAAATCGTGTCGTTTGGGTACAAATGTGAATTTGAAGAAATGTAGACATAATTGGTGACCAAGGAGTAACCAAAGTTCAATATACTAGTATAATAGTCTAAATATAGCTTTGAACCCCTTTAGAATGGATTCTAAGCAATATATAGTCCTAACTATTGTTTTGAAACTTTAGGAAGTGTTTTGGTACAAATGGGAATTTGAAGAAATGTACACAAAATTTGTGACCAAGGAGTAAAAAAAGTTCAATATATTAGTATAATAGTCTAATTATAGCTTTGAACCCCTTTAGAATGGATTCTAAGCAATATATAGTCTTAACTATTGTTTTGAAACTTTAGGAAGCGTTTTGGTACAAATGGGAATTTGAAGAAATGTACACAAAATTTGAGACCAAGGAGTAACCAAAGTTCAATATATTAGTATAATAGTCTAAATATAGCTTTGAACCCCTTTAGAATGGATTCTAACCAATATATTGTCCTAACTATAGTTTTGAAACTTTGGGAAGAAAATCGTGTCGTTTGGGTACAAATGTGAATTTGAAGAAATGTAGACATAATTGGTGACCAAGGAGTAACCAAAGTTCAATATACTAGTATAATAGTCTAAATATAGCTTTGAACCCCTTTAGAATGGATTCTAAGCAATATATAGTCCTAACTATTGTTTTGAAACTTTAGGAAGTGTTTTGGTACAAATGGGAATTTGAAGAAATGTACACAAAATTTGTGACCAAGGAGTAAAAAAAGTTCAATATATTAGTATAATAGTCTAATTATAGCTTTGAACCCCTTTAGAATGGATTCTAAGCAATATATAGTCCTAACTATTGTTTTGAAACTTTAGGAAGCGTTTTGGTACAAATGGGAATTTGAAGAAATGTACACAAAATTTGAGACCAAGGAGTAACCAAAGTTCAATATATTAGTATAATAGTCTAAATATAGCTTTGAACCCCTTTAGAATGGATTCTAACCAATATATTGTCCTAACTATAGTTTTGAAACTTTGGGAAGAAAATCGTGTCGTTTGGGTACAAATGTGAATTTGAAGAAATGTAGACATAATTGGTGACCAAGGAGTAACCAAAGTTCAATATACTAGTATAATAGTCTAAATATAGCTTTGAACCCCTTTAGAATGGATTCTAAGCAATATATAGTCCTAACTATTGTTTTGAAACTTTAGGAAGTGTTTTGGTACAAATGGGAATTTGAAGAAATGTACACAAAATTTGTGACCAAGGAGTAAAAAAAGTTCAATATATTAGTATAATAGTCTAATTATAGCTTTGAACCCCTTTAGATTGGATTCTAAGCAATATATAGTCCTAACTATTGTTTTGAAACTTTAGGAAGCGTTTTGGTACAAATGGGAATTTGAAGAAATGTACACAAAATTTGAGACCAAGGAGTAACCAAAGTTCAATATATTAGTATAATAGTCTAAATATAGCTTTGAACCCCTTTAGAATGGATTCTAACCAATATATTGTCCTAACTATAGTTTTGAAACTTTGGGAAGAAAATCGTGTCGTTTGGGTACAAATGTGAATTTGAAGATATGTAGACATAATTGGTGACCAAGGAGTAACCAAAGTTCAATATATTAGTATAATAGTCTAAATATAGCTTTGAACCCCTTTAGAATGGATTCTAAGCAATATATAGTCCTAACTATAGTTTTGAAACTTTGGGAAGAAAATCGTCCCGTTTTGGTACAAATTGGAATTTGAAGAAATGTACACAAAATTGGTTACCAAGGAGTAACCAAAGTTCAATATATTAGTATAATAGTCTAAATATAGCTTTGAACCCCTTTGATTCTAACTAATATATTGTCCTAACTATAGTTTTGAAACTTTCGGAAGAAAATCGTCCCGTTTGGGTACAAATGTGAATTTGAAGAAATGTAGACATAATTGGTGACCAAGGAGTAACCAAAGTTCAATATACTAGTATAATAGTCTAAATATAGCTTTGAACCCCTTTAGAATGGATTCTACCCAATATATAGTCCTAACTATAGTTTTGAAACTTTGGAAAGCGTTTTGGTACAAATGGGAATTTGAAGAAATGTAGACAAAATTGGTGACCAAGGAGAACCAAACTTCAATATATTAGTATAATAGTCTAAATATAGCTTTGAACCCCTTTAGAATGGATTCTAAGCAATATATAGTCCTAACTATAGTTTTGAAACTTTGGGAAGAAAATCGTCCCGTTTTGGTACAAATTGGAATTTGAAGAAATGTAGACATAATTGGTGACCAAGGAGTAACCAAAGTTCAATATATTAGTATAATAGTTTAAATATAGCTTTGAACCCCTTTAGAATGGATTGTAACCAATATATAGTCCTAACTATAGTTTTGAAACTATGGGAAGAAAATCGTTCCGTTTTGGTACAAATGGGAATTTGAAGAAATGTAGACAAAATTGGTGACCAAGGAGTAATCAAAGTTCAATATATTAGTATTATAGTCTAAATATAGCTTTGATCCCCTTTAGAATGGATTCTACCCAATATATAGTGCTAACTATAGTTTTGAAACTTTGGAAAGAAAAGCGTCCCATTTTGGTACAAATGGGAATTTGAAGAAATGTAGACATAATTGGTGACCAAGGAGTAACCAAAGTTCAATATACTAGTATAATAGTCTAAATATAGCTTTGAACCCCTTTAGAATGGATTCTACCCAATATATAGTGCTAACTATAGTTTTTAAACTTTGGAAAGAAAAGCGTCCCATTTTGGTACAAATGGGAATTTGAAGAAATGTAGACATAATTGGTGACCAAGGAGTAACCAAAGTTCAATATATTAGTATAATAGTTTAAATATAGATTTGAACCCATTTAGAATGGATTGTAACCAATATATAGTCCTAACTATAGTTTTGAAACTATGGGAAGAAAATCGTTCCGTTTTGGTACAAATGGGAATTTGAAGAAATGTAGACAAAATTGGTGACCAAGGAGTAATCAAAGTTCAATATATTAGTATAATAGTCTAAATATAGCTTTGATCCCCTTTAGAATGGATTCTACCCAATATATAGTGCTAACTATAGTTTTGAAACTTTGGAAAGAAAAGCGTCCCATTTTGGTACAAATGGGAATTTGAAGAAATGTAGACATAATTGGTGACCAAGGAGTAACCAAAGTTCAATATACTAGTATAATAGTCTAAATATAGCTTTGAACCCCTTTAGAATGGATTCTAAGCAATATATAGTCCTAACTATTGTTTTGAAACTTTAGGAAGTGTTTTGGTACAAATGGGAATTTGAAGAAATGTACACAAAATTTGTGACCAAGGAGTAAAAAAAGTTCAATATATTAGTATAATAGTCTAATTATAGCTTTGAACCCCTTTAGAATGGATTCTAAGCAATATATAGTCCTAACTATTGTTTTGAAACTTTAGGAAGCGTTTTGGTACAAATGGGAATTTGAAGAAATGTACACAAAATTTGAGACCAAGGAGTAACCAAAGTTCAATATATTAGTATAATAGTCTAAATATAGCTTTGAACCCCTTTAGAATGGATTCTAACCAATATATTGTCCTAACTATAGTTTTGAAACTTTGGGAAGAAAATCGTGTCGTTTGGGTACAAATGTGAATTTGAAGAAATGTAGACATAATTGGTGACCAAGGAGTAACCGAAGTTCAATATATTAGTATAATAGTCTAAATATAGCTTTGAACCCCTTTGATTCTAACTAATATATTGTCCTAACTATAGTTTTGAAACTTTCGGAAGAAAATCGTCCCGTTTGGGTACAAATGTGAATTTGAAGAAATGTAGACATAATTGGTGACCAAGGAGTAACCAAAGTTCAATATACTAGTATAATAGTCTAAATATAGCTTTGAACCCCTTTAGAATGGATTCTACCCAATATATAGTCCTAACTATAGTTTTGAAACTTTGGAAAGCGTTTTGGTACAAATGGGAATTTGAAGAAATGTAGACAAAATTGGTGACCAAGGAGAACCAAACTTCAATATATTAGTATAATAGTCTAAATATAGCTTTGAACCCCTTTAGAATGGATTCTAAGCAATATATAGTCCTAACTATAGTTTTGAAACTTTGGGAAGAAAATCGTCCCGTTTTGGTACAAATTGGAATTTGAAGAAATGTACACAAAATTGGTGACCAAGGAGTAACCAAAGTTCAATATATTAGTATAATAGTTTAAATATAGCTTTGAACCCCTTTAGAAAGGATTGTATCCAATATATAGTCCTAACTATAGTTTTGAAACTATGGGAAGAAAATCGTTCCGTTTTGGTACAAATGGGAATTTGAAGAAATGTAGACAAAATTGGTGACCAAGGAGTAACCAAAGTTCAATATATTAGTATAATAGTCTAAATATAGCTTTGAACACCTTTAGAATGGATTCTAACCAGTATATAGTCCTAACTATAGTTTTGAAACTTTGGGAAGAAAATCGTATTGTTTTGGTACAAATGGGAATTTGATGAAATTTACACAAAATTGGCTCACCAAGAAGTAACCAAAGTTCAATATATTAGTATAATAGTCTAAATATAGCTTTGAAGCCCTTAAGCATGAATTCTACCCAATATATAGTCGTAACTATAGTTTTGAAACTTTGGGAAGAAAATCGTCTCGTTTTGGTACAAATGGGAATTTGAAGAAATGTAGACAAAATTGGTGACCAAGGAGTAACAAAAGTTCAATATATTAGTATAATAGTCTAAACATAGCTTTGAAGCCCTTTAGAATGGATTCTACCCAATATATAGTCCTAACTATAGTTTTGAAACTTTGGGAAGAAAATCGTCCCGTTTTGGTACAAATTGGAATTTGAAGAAATGTACACAAAATTGGTGACCAAGGAGTAACCAAAGTTCAATATATTAGTATAATAGTTTAAATATAGCTTTGAACCCCTTTAGAATGGATTGTAACCAATATATAGTCCTAACTATAGTTTTGAAACTATGGGAAGAAAATCGTTCCGTTTTGGTACAAATGGGAATTTGAAGAAATGTAGACAAAATTGGTGACCAAGGAGTAATCAAAGTTCAATATATTAGTATAATAGTCTAAATATAGCTTTGATCCCCTTTAGAATGGATTCTACCCAATATATAGTGCTAACTATAGTTTTGAAACTTTGGAAAGAAAAGCGTCCCATTTTGGTACAAATGGGAATTTGAAGAAATGTAGACATAATTGGTGACCAAGGAGTAACCAAAGTTCAATATATTAGTATAATAGTCTAAATATAGCTTTGAAACCCTTTAGAATGGATTCGAAGCAATATATAGTCCTAACTATTGTTTTGAAACTTTGGGAAGAAAATCGTCCTGTTTTGGTACAAATTGGAATTTGAAGAAATGTACCAAAATTGGTGACCAAGGAGTAACCAAAGTTCAATATATTAGTATAATAGTCTAAATATAGCTTTGAAACCCTTTAGAATGGATTCTAAGCAATATATAGTCCTAACTATAGTTTTGAAACTATGGGAAGAAAATCGTTCCGTTTTGGTACAAATGGGAATTTGAAGAAATGTAGACAAAATTGGTGAACAAGGAGTAATCAAAGTTCAATATATTAGTATAATAGTCTAAATATAGCTTTGATCCCCTTTAGAATGGATTCTAACCAATATATTGTCCTAACTATAGTTTTGAAACTTTGGGAAGAAAATCGTGTCGTTTGGGTACAAATGTGAATTTGAAGAAATGTAGACATAATTGGTGACCAAGGAGTAACCAAAGTTCAATATATTAGTATAATAGTCTAAATATAGCTTTGAACCCCTTTGATTCTAACTAATATATTGTCCTAACTATAGTTTTGAAACTTTCGGAAGAAAATCGTCCCGTTTGGGTACAAATGTGAATTTGAAGAAATGTAGACATAATTGGTGACCAAGGAGTAACCAAAGTTCAATATACTAGTATAATAGTCTAAATATAGCTTTGAACCCCTTTAGAATGGATTCTACCCAATATATAGTCCTAACTATAGTTTTGAAACTTTGGAAAGCGTTTTGGTACAAATGGGAATTTGAAGAAATGTAGACAAAATTGGTGACCAAGGAGAACCAAACTTCAATATATTAGTATAATAGTCTAAATATAGCTTTGAACCCCTTTAGAATGGATTCTAAGCAATATATAGTCCTAACTATAGTTTTGAAACTTTGGGAAGAAAATCGTCCCGTTTTGGTACAAATTGGAATTTGAAGAAATGTACACAAAATTGGTGACCAAGGAGTAACCAAAGTTCAATATATTAGTATAATAGTTTAAATATAGCTTTGAACCCCTTTAGAAAGGATTGTATCCAATATATAGTCCTAACTATAGTTTTGAAACTATGGGAAGAAAATCGTTCCGTTTTGGTACAAATGGGAATTTGAAGAAATGTAGACAAAATTGGTGACCAAGGAGTAACCAAAGTTCAATATATTAGTATAATAGTCTAAATATAGCTTTGAACACCTTTAGAATGGATTCTAACCAGTATATAGTCCTAACTATAGTTTTGAAACTTTGGGAAGAAAATCGTATTGTTTTGGTACAAATGGGAATTTGATGAAATTTACACAAAATTGGCTCACCAAGAAGTAACCAAAGTTCAATATATTAGTATAATAGTCTAAATATAGCTTTGAAGCCCTTAAGCATGAATTCTACCCAATATATAGTCGTAACTATAGTTTTGAAACTTTGGGAAGAAAATCGTCTCGTTTTGGTACAAATGGGAATTTGAAGAAATGTAGACAAAATTGGTGACCAAGGAGTAACAAAAGTTCAATATATTAGTATAATAGTCTAAACATAGCTTTGAAGCCCTTTAGAATGGATTCTACCCAATATATAGTCCTAACTATAGTTTTGAAACTTTGGGAAGAAAATCGTCCCGTTTTGGTACAAATTGGAATTTGAAGAAATGTACACAAAATTGGTGACCAAGGAGTAACCAAAGTTCAATATATTAGTATAATAGTTTAAATATAGCTTTGAACCCCTTTAGAATGGATTGTAACCAATATATAGTCCTAACTATAGTTTTGAAACTATGGGAAGAAAATCGTTCCGTTTTGGTACAAATGGGAATTTGAAGAAATGTAGACAAAATTGGTGACCAAGGAGTAATCAAAGTTCAATATATTAGTATAATAGTCTAAATATAGCTTTGATCCCCTTTAGAATGGATTCTACCCAATATATAGTGCTAACTATAGTTTTGAAACTTTGGAAAGAAAAGCGTCCCATTTTGGTACAAATGGGAATTTGAAGAAATGTAGACATAATTGGTGACCAAGGAGTAACCAAAGTTCAATATATTAGTATAATAGTCTAAATATAGCTTTGAAACCCTTTAGAATGGATTCGAAGCAATATATAGTCCTAACTATTGTTTTGAAACTTTGGGAAGAAAATCGTCCTGTTTTGGTACAAATTGGAATTTGAAGAAATGTACCAAAATTGGTGACCAAGGAGTAACCAAAGTTCAATATATTAGTATAATAGTCTAAATATAGCTTTGAAACCCTTTAGAATGGATTCTAAGCAATATATAGTCCTAACTATAGTTTTGAAACTATGGGAAGAAAATCGTTCCGTTTTGGTACAAATGGGAATTTGAAGAAATGTAGACAAAATTGGTGAACAAGGAGTAATCAAAGTTCAATATATTAGTATAATAGTCTAAATATAGCTTTGATCCCCTTTAGAATGGATTCTACCCAATATATAGTGCTAACTATAGTTTTGAAACTTTGGAAAGAAAAGCGTCCCATTTTGGTACAAATGGGAATTTGAAGAAATGTAGACATAATTGGTGACCAAGGAGTAACCAAAGTTCAATATATTAGTATAATAGTCTAAATATAGCTTTGAAACCCTTTAGAATGGATTCGAAGCAATATATAGTCCTAACTATTGTTTTGAAACTTTGGGAAGAAAATCGTCCTGTTTTGGTACAAATTGGAATTTGAAGAAATGTACCAAAATTGGTGACCAAGGAGTAACCAAAGTTCAATATATTAGTATAATAGTCTAAATATAGCTTTGAAACCCTTTAGAATGGATTCTAAGCAATATATAGTCCTAACTATTGTTTTGAAACTTTGGGAAGAAAATCGTCCCGTTTTGGTACAAATTGGAATTTGAAGAAATGTAGACAAAATTAATGACCAAGGAGTAACCAATGTTCAGTATATTTGTATAATAGTCTAAATATAGCTTTGAAACCCCTTTAGAATGGATTCTAAGCAATATATAGTCCTAACTATAGTTTTGAAACTTTGGGAAGAAAAGCGTCCCATTTTGGTACAAATGGGAATTTGAAGAAATGTAGACATAACTGGTGACCAAGGAGTAACCAAAGTTCAATATACTAGTATAATAGTCTAAATATAGCTTTGAACCCCTTTAGAATGGATTCTAAGCAATATATAGTCCTAACTATTGTTTTGAAACTTTAGGAAGCGTTTTGGTACAAATGGGATTTTGAAGAAATGTACACAAAATTTGAGACCAAGGAGTAACCAAAGTTCAATATATTAGTATAATAGTCTAAATATAGCTTTGAACCCCTTTAGAATGGATTCTAACCAATATATTGTCCTAACTATAGTTTTGAAACTTTGGGAAGAAAATCGTGTCGTTTGGGTACAAATGTGAATTGGAAGAAATGTAGACATAATTGGTGACCAAGGAGTAACCAAAGTTCAATATACTAGTATAATAGTCTAAATATAGCTTTGAACCCCTTTAGAATGGATTCTAAGCAATATATAGTCCTAACTATTGTTTTGAAACTTTAGGAAGTGTTTTGGTACAAATGGGAATTTGAAGAAATGTAGACAAAATTGGTGACCAAGGAGAACCAAACTTCAATATATTAGTATAATAGTCTAAATATAGCTTTGAACCCCTTTAGAATGGATTCTAAGCAATATATAGTCTAACTATAGTTTTGAAACTTTGGGAAGAAAATCGTCCCGTTTTGGTACAAATTGGAATTTGAAGAAATGTACACAAAATTGGTGACCAAGGAGTAACCAAAGTTCAATATATTAGTATAATAGTTTAAATATAGCTTTGAACCCCTTTAGAATGGATTGTAACCAATATATAGTCCTAACTATAGTTTTGAAACTATGGGAAGAAAATCGTTCCGTTTTGGTACAAATGGGAATTTGAAGAAATGTAGACAAAATTGGTGACCAAGGAGTAATCAAAGTTCAATATATTAGTATAATAGTCTAAATATAGCTTTGATCCCCTTTAGAATGGATTCTACCCAATATATAGTGCTAACTATAGTTTTGAAACTTTGGAAAGAAAAGCGTCCCATTTTGGTACAAATGGGAATTTGAAGAAATGTAGACATAATTGGTGACCAAGGAGTAACCAAAGTTCAATATATTAGTATAATAGTCTAAATATAGCTTTGAAACCCTTTAGAATGGATTCGTAGCAATATATAGTCCTAACTATTGTTTTGAAACTTTGGGAAGAAAATCGTCCTGTTTTGGTACAAATTGGAATTTGAAGAAATGTACCAAAATTGGTGACCAAGGAGTAACCAAAGTTCAATATATTAGTATAATAGTCTAAATATAGCTTTGAAACCCTTTAGAATGGATTCTAAGCAATATATAGTCCTAACTATTGTTTTGAAACTTTGGGAAGAAAATCGTCCCGTTTTGGTACAAATTGGAATTTGAAGAAATGTAGACAAAATTAATGACCAAGGAGTAACCAATGTTCAGTATATTTGTATAATAGTCTAAATATAGCTTTGAAACCCCTTTAGAATGGATTCTAAGCAATATATAGTCCTAACTATAGTTTTGAAACTTTGGGAAGAAAAGCGTCCCATTTTGGTACAAATGGGAATTTGAAGAAATGTAGACATAACTGGTGACCAAGGAGTAACCAAAGTTCAATATACTAGTATAATAGTCTAAATATAGCTTTGAACCCCTTTAGAATGGATTCTAAGCAATATATAGTCCTAACTATTGTTTTGAAACTTTAGGAAGCGTTTTGGTACAAATGGGATTTTGAAGAAATGTACACAAAATTTGAGACCAAGGAGTAACCAAAGTTCAATATATTAGTATAATAGTCTAAATATAGCTTTGAACCCCTTTAGAATGGATTCTAACCAATATATTGTCCTAACTATAGTTTTGAAACTTTGGGAAGAAAATCGTGTCGTTTGGGTACAAATGTGAATTTGAAGAAATGTAGACATAATTGGTGACCAAGGAGTAACCAAAGTTCAATATACTAGTATAATAGTCTAAATATAGCTTTGAACCCCTTTAGAATGGATTCTAAGCAATATATAGTCCTAACTATTGTTTTGAAACTTTAGGAAGTGTTTTGGTACAAATGGGAATTTGAAGAAATGTACACAAAATTTGTGACCAAGGAGTAAAAAAAGTTCAATATATTAGTATAATAGTCTAATTATAGCTTTGAACCCCTTTAGAATGGATTCTAAGCAATATATAGTCCTAACTATTGTTTTGAAACTTTAGGAAGCGTTTTGGTACAAATGGGAATTTGAAGAAATGTACACAAAATTTGAGACCAAGGAGTAACCAAAGTTCAATATATTAGTATAATAGTCTAAATATAGCTTTGAACCCCTTTAGAATGGATTCTAACCAATATATTGTCCTAACTATAGTTTTGAAACTTTGGGAAGAAAATCGTGTCGTTTGGGTACAAATGTGAATTTGAAGAAATGTAGACATAATTGGTGACCAAGGAGTAACCAAAGTTCAATATACTAGTATAATAGTCTAAATATAGCTTTGAACCCCTTTAGAATGGATTCTAAGCAATATATAGTCCTAACTATTGTTTTGAAACTTTAGGAAGTGTTTTGGTACAAATGGGAATTTGAAGAAATGTACACAAAATTTGTGACCAAGGAGTAAAAAAAGTTCAATATATTAGTATAATAGTCTAATTATAGCTTTGAACCCCTTTAGAATGGATTCTAAGCAATATATAGTCCTAACTATTGTTTTGAAACTTTAGGAAGCGTTTTGGTACAAATGGGAATTTGAAGAAATGTACACAAAATTTGAGACCAAGGAGTAACCAAAGTTCAATATATTAGTATAATAGTCTAAATATAGCTTTGAACCCCTTTAGAATGGATTCTAACCAATATATTGTCCTAACTATAGTTTTGAAACTTTGGGAAGAAAATCGTGTCGTTTGGGTACAAATGTGAATTTGAAGATATGTAGACATAATTGGTGACCAAGGAGTAACCAAAGTTCAATATATTAGTATAATAGTCTAAATATAGCTTTGAACCCCTTTAGAATGGATTCTAAGCAATATATAGTCCTAACTATAGTTTTGAAACTTTGGGAAGAAAATCGTCCCGTTTTGGTACAAATTGGAATTTGAAGAAATGTACACAAAATTGGTTACCAAGGAGTAACCAAAGTTCAATATATTAGTATAATAGTCTAAATATAGCTTTGAACCCCTTTGATTCTAACTAATATATTGTCCTAACTATAGTTTTGAAACTTTCGGAAGAAAATCGTCCCGTTTGGGTAGAAATGTGAATTTGAAGAAATGTAGACATAATTGGTGACCAAGGAGTAACCAAAGTTCAATATACTAGTATAATAGTCTAAATATAGCTTTGAACCCCTTTAGAATGGATTCTACCCAATATATAGTCCTAACTATAGTTTTGAAACTTTGGAAAGCGTTTTGGTACAAATGGGAATTTGAAGAAATGTAGACAAAATTGGTGACCAAGGAGAACCAAACTTCAATATATTAGTATAATAGTCTAAATATAGCTTTGAACCCCTTTAGAATGGATTCTAAGCAATATATAGTCCTAACTATAGTTTTGAAACTTTGGGAAGAAAATCGTCCCGTTTTGGTACAAATTGGAATTTGAAGAAATGTAGACATAATTGGTGACCAAGGAGTAACCAAAGTTCAATATATTAGTATAATAGTTTAAATATAGCTTTGAACCCCTTTAGAATGGATTGTAACCAATATATAGTCCTAACTATAGTTTTGAAACTATGGGAAGAAAATCGTTCCGTTTTGGTACAAATGGGAATTTGAAGAAATGTAGACAAAATTGGTGACCAAGGAGTAATCAAAGTTCAATATATTAGTATAATAGTCTAAATATAGCTTTGATCCCCTTTAGAATGGATTCTACCCAATATATAGTGCTAACTATAGTTTTGAAACTTTGGAAAGAAAAGCGTCCCATTTTGGTACAAATGGGAATTTGAAGAAATGTAGACATAATTGGTGACCAAGGAGTAACCAAAGTTCAATATACTAGTATAATAGTCTAAATATAGCTTTGAACCCCTTTAGAATGGATTCTACCCAATATATAGTGCTAACTATAGTTTTGAAACTTTGGAAAGAAAAGCGTCCCATTTTGGTACAAATGGGAATTTGAAGAAATGTAGACATAATTGGTGACCAAGGAGTAACCAAAGTTCAATATATTAGTATAATAGTTTAAATATAGATTTGAACCCATTTAGAATGGATTGTAACCAATATATAGTCCTAACTATAGTTTTGAAACTATGGGAAGAAAATCGTTCCGTTTTGGTACAAATGGGAATTTGAAGAAATGTAGACAAAATTGGTGACCAAGGAGTAATCAAAGTTCAATATATTAGTATAATAGTCTAAATATAGCTTTGATCCCCTTTAGAATGGATTCTACCCAATATATAGTGCTAACTATAGTTTTGAAACTTTGGAAAGAAAAGCGTCCCATTTTGGTACAAATGGGAATTTGAAGAAATGTAGACATAATTGGTGACCAAGGAGTAACCAAAGTTCAATATACTAGTATAATAGTCTAAATATAGCTTTGAACCCCTTTAGAATGGATTCTAAGCAATATATAGTCCTAACTATTGTTTTGAAACTTTAGGAAGTGTTTTGGTACAAATGGGAATTTGAAGAAATGTACACAAAATTTGTGACCAAGGAGTAAAAAAAGTTCAATATATTAGTATAATAGTCTAATTATAGCTTTGAACCCCTTTAGAATGGATTCTAAGCAATATATAGTCCTAACTATTGTTTTGAAACTTTAGGAAGCGTTTTGGTACAAATGGGAATTTGAAGAAATGTACACAAAATTTGAGACCAAGGAGTAACCAAAGTTCAATATATTAGTATAATAGTCTAAATATAGCTTTGAACCCCTTTAGAATGGATTCTAACCAATATATTGTCCTAACTATAGTTTTGAAACTTTGGGAAGAAAATCGTGTCGTTTGGGTACAAATGTGAATTTGAAGAAATGTAGACATAATTGGTGACCAAGGAGTAACCAAAGTTCAATATATTAGTATAATAGTCTAAATATAGCTTTGAACCCCTTTGATTCTAACTAATATATTGTCCTAACTATAGTTTTGAAACTTTCGGAAGAAAATCGTCCCGTTTGGGTACAAATGTGAATTTGAAGAAATGTAGACATAATTGGTGACCAAGGAGTAACCAAAGTTCAATATACTAGTATAATAGTCTAAATATAGCTTTGAACCCCTTTAGAATGGATTCTACCCAATATATAGTCCTAACTATAGTTTTGAAACTTTGGAAAGCGTTTTGGTACAAATGGGAATTTGAAGAAATGTAGACAAAATTGGTGACCAAGGAGAACCAAACTTCAATATATTAGTATAATAGTCTAAATATAGCTTTGAACCCCTTTAGAATGGATTCTAAGCAATATATAGTCCTAACTATAGTTTTGAAACTTTGGGAAGAAAATCGTCCCGTTTTGGTACAAATTGGAATTTGAAGAAATGTACACAAAATTGGTGACCAAGGAGTAACCAAAGTTCAATATATTAGTATAATAGTTTAAATATAGCTTTGAACCCCTTTAGAAAGGATTGTATCCAATATATAGTCCTAACTATAGTTTTGAAACTATGGGAAGAAAATCGTTCCGTTTTGGTACAAATGGGAATTTGAAGAAATGTAGACAAAATTGGTGACCAAGGAGTAACCAAAGTTCAATATATTAGTATAATAGTCTAAATATAGCTTTGAACACCTTTAGAATGGATTCTAACCAGTATATAGTCCTAACTATAGTTTTGAAACTTTGGGAAGAAAATCGTATTGTTTTGGTACAAATGGGAATTTGATGAAATTTACACAAAATTGGCTCACCAAGAAGTAACCAAAGTTCAATATATTAGTATAATAGTCTAAATATAGCTTTGAAGCCCTTAAGCATGAATTCTACCCAATATATAGTCGTAACTATAGTTTTGAAACTTTGGGAAGAAAATCATCTCGTTTTGGTACAAATGGGAATTTGAAGAAATGTAGACAAAATTGGTGACCAAGGAGTAACAAAAGTTCAATATATTAGTATAATAGTCTAAACATAGCTTTGAAGCCCTTTAGAATGGATTCTACCCAATATATAGTCCTAACTATAGTTTTGAAACTTTGGGAAGAAAATCGTCCCGTTTTGGTACAAATTGGAATTTGAAGAAATGTACACAAAATTGGTGACCAAGGAGTAACCAAAGTTCAATATATTAGTATAATAGTTTAAATATAGCTTTGAACCCCTTTAGAATGGATTGTAACCAATATATAGTCCTAACTATAGTTTTGAAACTATGGGAAGAAAATCGTTCCGTTTTGGTACAAATGGGAATTTGAAGAAATGTAGACAAAATTGGTGACCAAGGAGTAATCAAAGTTCAATATATTAGTATAATAGTCTAAATATAGCTTTGATCCCCTTTAGAATGGATTCTACCCAATATATAGTGCTAACTATAGTTTTGAAACTTTGGAAAGAAAAGCGTCCCATTTTGGTACAAATGGGAATTTGAAGAAATGTAGACATAATTGGTGACCAAGGAGTAACCAAAGTTCAATATATTAGTATAATAGTCTAAATATAGCTTTGAAACCCTTTAGAATGGATTCGAAGCAATATATAGTCCTAACTATTGTTTTGAAACTTTGGGAAGAAAATCGTCCTGTTTTGGTACAAATTGGAATTTGAAGAAATGTACCAAAATTGGTGACCAAGGAGTAACCAAAGTTCAATATATTAGTATAATAGTCTAAATATAGCTTTGAAACCCTTTAGAATGGATTCTAAGCAATATATAGTCCTAACTATTGTTTTGAAACTTTGGGAAGAAAATCGTCCCATTTTGGTACAAATGGGAATTTGAAGAAATGTAGACATAATTGGTGACCAAGGGGTAACCAAAGTTCAATATATTAGTATAATAGTCTAAATATAGCTTTGAAACCCTTTAGAATGGATTCTAAGCAATATATAGTCCTAACTATTGTTTTGAAACTTTGGGAAGAAAATCGTCCCGTTTTGGTACAAATTGGAATTTGAAGAAATGTAGACAAAATTAATGACCAAGGAGTAACCAATGTTCAGTATATTTGTATAATAGTCTAAATATAGCTTTGAACCCCTTTAGAATGGATTCTAAGCAATATATAGTCCTAACTATAGTTTTGAAACTTTGGGAAGAAAAGCGTCCCATTTTGGTACAAATGGGAATTTGAAGAAATGTAGACATAATTGGTGACCAAGGAGTAACCAAAGTTCAATATACTAGTATAATAGTCTAAATATAGCTTTGAACCCCTTTAGAATGGATTCTAAGCAATATATAGTCCTAACTATTGTTTTGAAACTTTAGGAAGTGTTTTGGTACAAATGGGAATTTGAAGAAATGTACACAAAATTTGTGACCAAGGAGTAAAAATAGTTCAATATATTAGTATAATAGTCTAATTATAGCTTTGAACCCCTTTAGAATGGATTCTAAGCAATATATAGTCCTAACTATTGTTTTGAAACTTTAGGAAGCGTTTTGGTACAAATGGGAATTTGAAGAAATGTACACAAAATTTGAGACCAAGGAGTAACCAAAGTTCAATATATTAGTATAATAGTCTAAATATAGCTTTGAACCCCTTTAGAATGGATTCTAACCAATATATTGTCCTAACTATAGTTTTGAAACTTTGGGAAGAAAATCGTGTCGTTTGGGTACAAATGTGAATTTGAAGAAATGTAGACATAATTGGTGACCAAGGAGTAACCAAAGTTCAATATACTAGTATAATAGTCTAAATATAGCTTTGAACCCCTTTAGAATGGATTCTAAGCAATATATAGTCCTAACTATTGTTTTGAAACTTTAGGAAGTGTTTTGGTACAAATGGGAATTTGAAGAAATGTACACAAAATTTGTGACCAAGGAGTAAAAAAAGTTCAATATATTAGTATAATAGTCTAATTATAGCTTTGAACCCCTTTAGAATGGATTCTAAGCAATATATAGTCCTAACTATTGTTTTGAAACTTTAGGAAGCGTTTTGGTACAAATGGGAATTTGAAGAAATGTACACAAAATTTGAGACCAAGGAGTAACCAAAGTTCAATATATTAGTATAATAGTCTAAATATAGCTTTGAACCCCTTTAGAATGGATTCTAACCAATATATTGTCCTAACTATAGTTTTGAAACTTTGGGAAGAAAATCGTGTCGTTTGGGTACAAATGTGAATTTGAAGAAATGTAGACATAATTGGTGACCAAGGAGTAACCAAAGTTCAATATATTAGTATAATAGTCTAAATATAGCTTTGAACCCCTTTAGAATGGATTCTAAGCAATATATAGTCCTAACTATAGTTTTGAAACTTTGGGAAGAAAATCGTCCCGTTTTGGTACAAATTGGAATTTGAAGAAATGTACACAAAATTGGTTACCAAGGAGTAACCAAAGTTCAATATATTAGTATAATAGTCTAAATATAGCTTTGAACCCCTTTGATTCTAACTAATATATTGTCCTAACTATAGTTTTGAAACTTTCGGAAGAAAATCGTCCCGTTTGGGTACAAATGTGAATTTGAAGAAATGTAGACATAATTGGTGACCAAGGAGTAACCAAAGTTCAATATACTAGTATAATAGTCTAAATATAGCTTTGAACCCCTTTAGAATGGATTCTACCCAATATATAGTCCTAACTATAGTTTTGAAACTTTGGAAAGCGTTTTGGTACAAATGGGAATTTGAAGAAATGTAGACAAAATTGGTGACCAAGGAGAACCAAACTTCAATATATTAGTATAATAGTCTAAATATAGCTTTGAACCCCTTTAGAATGGATTCTAAGCAATATATAGTCCTAACTATAGTTTTGAAACTTTGGGAAGAAAATCGTCCCGTTTTGGTACAAATTGGAATTTGAAGAAATGTACACAAAATTGGTGACCAAGGAGTAACCAAAGTTCAATATATTAGTATAATAGTTTAAATATAGCTTTGAACCCCTTTAGATTGGATTGTAACCAATATATAGTCCTAACTATAGTTTTGAAACTATGGGAAGAAAATCGTTCCGTTTTGGTACAAATGGGAATTTGAAGAAATGTAGACAAAATTGGTGACCAAGGAGTAATCAAAGTTCAATATATTAGTATAATAGTCTAAATATAGCTTTGATCCCCTTTAGAATGGATTCTACCCAATATATAGTGCTAACTATAGGTTTGAAACTTTGGAAAGAAAAGCGTCCCATTTTGGTACAAATGGGAATTTGAAGAAATGTAGACATAATTGGTGACCAAGGAGTAACCAAAGTTCAATATATTAGTATAATAGTCTAAATATAGCTTTGAAACCCTTTAGAATGGATTCGAAGCAATATATAGTCCTAACTATTGTTTTGAAACTTTGGGAAGAAAATCGTCCTGTTTTGGTACAAATTGGAATTTGAAGAAATGTACCAAAATTGGTGACCAAGGAGTAACCAAAGTTCAATATATTAGTATAATAGTCTAAATATAGCTTTGAACCCCTTTAGAATGGATTCTACCCAATATATAGTCCTAACTATAGTTTTGAAACTTTGGAAAGAAAATCGTCCCGTTTTGGTACAATTGGGAATTTGAAGAAATGTAGACATAATTGGTGACCAAGGAGTAACCAAAGTTCAATATATTAGTATAATAGTCTAAATATAGCTTTGAACCCCTTTAGAATGGATTCTAAGCAATATATAGTCCTAACTATTGTTTTGAAACTTTAGGAAGCGTTTTGGTACAAATGGGAATTTGAAGAAATGTACACAAAATTTGTGACCAAGGAGTAAAAAAAGTTCAATATATTAGTATAATAGTCTAATTATAGCTTTGAACCCCTTTAGAATGGATTCTAAGCAATATATAGTCCTAACTATTGTTTTGAAACTTTAGGAAGCGTTTTGGTACAAATGGGAATTTGAAGAAATGTACACAAAATTTGAGACCAAGGAGTAACCAAAGTTCAATATATTAGTATAATAGTCTAAATATAGCTTTGAAACCCTTTAGAATGGATTCTAAGCAATATATAGTCCTAACTATTGTTTTGAAACTTTGGGAAGAAAATCTTACCGTTTTGTTACAAATGGGAATTTGAAGAAATGTAGACAAAATTAATGACCAAGGAGTTACCAAAGTTCAGTATATTTGTATAATAGTCTAAATATAGCTTTGAACCCCTTTAGAATGGATTCTAAGCAATATATAGTCCTAACTATAGTTTTGAAACTTTGGGAAGAAAATCGTCCCATTTTGGTACAAATGGGAATTTGAAGAAATGTAGACATAATTGGTGACCAAGGGGTAACCAAAGTTCAATATATTAGTATAATAGTCTAAATATAGCTTTGAAACCCTTTAGAATGGATTCTAAGCAATATATAGTCCTAACTATTGTTTTGAAACTTTGGGAAGAAAATCGTCCCATTGTGGTACAAATGGGAATTTGAAGAAATGTAGACATAATTGGTGACCAAGGGGTAACCAAAGTTCAATATATTAGTATAATAGTCTAAATATAGCTTTGAAACCCTTTAGAATGGATTCTAAGCAATATATAGTCCTAACTATTGTTTTGAAACTTTGGGAAGAAAATCGTCCCGTTTTGGTACAAATTGGAATTTGAAGAAATGTAGACAAAATTAATGACCAAGGAGTAACCAATGTTCAGTATATTTGTATAATAGTCTAAATATAGCTTTGAACCCCTTTAGAATGGATTCTAAGCAATATATAGTCCTAACTATAGTTTTGAAACTTTGGGAAGAAAAGCGTCCCATTTTGGTACAAATGGGAATTTGAAGAAATGTAGACATAATTGGTGACCAAGGAGTAACCAAAGTTCAATATACTAGTATAATAGTCTAAATATAGCTTTGAACCCCTTTAGAATGGATTCTAAGCAATATATAGTCCTAACTATTGTTTTGAAACTTTAGGAAGTGTTTTGGTACAAATGGGAATTTGAAGAAATGTACACAAAATTTGTGACCAAGGAGTAAAAAAAGTTCAATATATTAGTATAATAGTCTAATTATAGCTTTGAACCCCTTTAGAATGGATTCTAAGCAATATATAGTCCTAACTATTGTTTTGAAACTTTAGGAAGCGTTTTGGTACAAATGGGAATTTGAAGAAATGTACACAAAATTTGAGACCAAGGAGTAACCAAAGTTCAATATATTAGTATAATAGTCTAAATATAGCTTTGAACCCCTTTAGAATGGATTCTAACCAATATATTGTCCTAACTATAGTTTTGAAACTTTGGGAAGAAAATCGTGTCGTTTGGGTACAAATGTGAATTTGAAGAAATGTAGACATAATTGGTGACCAAGGAGTAACCAAAGTTCAATATATTAGTATAATAGTCTAAATATAGCTTTGAACCCCTTTAGAATGGATTCTAAGCAATATATAGTCCTAACTATAGTTTTGAAACTTTGGGAAGAAAATCGTCCCGTTTTGGTACAAATTGGAATTTGAAGAAATGTACACAAAATTGGTTACCAAGGAGTAACCAAAGTTCAATATATTAGTATAATAGTCTAAATATAGCTTTGAACCCCTTTGATTCTAACTAATATATTGTCCTAACTATAGTTTTGAAACTTTCGGAAGAAAATCGTCCCGTTTGGGTACAAATGTGAATTTGAAGAAATGTAGACATAATTGGTGACCAAGGAGTAACCAAAGTTCAATATACTAGTATAATAGTCTAAATATAGCTTTGAACCCCTTTAGAATGGATTCTACCCAATATATAGTCCTAACTATAGTTTTGAAACTTTGGAAAGCGTTTTGGTACAAATGGGAATTTGAAGAAATGTAGACAAAATTGGTGACCAAGGAGAACCAAACTTCAATATATTAGTATAATAGTCTAAATATAGCTTTGAACCCCTTTAGAATGGATTCTAAGCAATATATAGTCCTAACTATAGTTTTGAAACTTTGGGAAGAAAATCGTCCCGTTTTGGTACAAATTGGAATTTGAAGAAATGTACACAAAATTGGTGACCAAGGAGTAACCAAAGTTCAATATATTAGTATAATAGTTTAAATATAGCTTTGAACCCCTTTAGAATGGATTGTAACCAATATATAGTCCTAACTATAGTTTTGAAACTATGGGAAGAAAATCGTTCCGTTTTGGTACAAATGGGAATTTGAAGAAATGTAGATAAAATTGGTGACCAAGGAGTAATCAAAGTTCAATATATTAGTATAATAGTCTAAATATAGCTTTGATCCCCTTTAGAATGGATTCTACCCAATATATAGTGCTAACTATAGTTTTGAAACTTTGGAAAGAAAAGCGTCCCATTTTGGTACAAATGGGAATTTGAAGAAATGTAGACATAATTGGTGACCAAGGAGTAACCAAAGTTCAATATATTAGTATAATAGTCTAAATATAGCTTTGAAACCCTTTAGAATGGATTCGAAGCAATATATAGTCCTAACTATAGTTTTGAAACTTTGGGAAGAAAATCGTCCCATTTTGGTACAAATGGGAATTTGAAGAAATGTAGACATAATTGGTGACCAAGGGGTAACCAAAGTTCAATATATGAGTATAATAGTCTAAATATAGCTTTGAAACCCTTTAGAATGGATTCTAAGCAATATATAGTCCTAACTATTGTTTTGAAACTTTGGGAAGAAAATCGTCCCATTGTGGTACAAATGGGAATTTGAAGAAATGTAGACATAATTGGTGACCAAGGGGTAACCAAAGTTCAATATATTAGTATAATAGTCTAAATATAGCTTTGAAACCCTTTAGAATGGATTCTAAGCAATATATAGTCCTAACTATTGTTTTGAAACTTTAGGAAGCGTTTTGGTACAAATGGGAATTTGAAGAAATGTACACAAAATTTGTGACCAAGGAGTAAAAAAAGTTCAATATATTAGTATAATAGTCTAATTATAGCTTTGAACCCCTTTAGAATGGATTCTAAGCAATATATAGTCCTAACTATTGTTTTGAAACTTTAGGAAGCGTTTTGGTACAAATGGGAATTTGAAGAAATGTACACAAAATTTGAGACCAAGGAGTAACCAAAGTTCAATATATTAGTATAATAGTCTAAATATAGCTTTGAAACCCTTTAGAATGGATTCTAAGCAATATATAGTCCTAACTATTGTTTTGAAACTTTGGGAAGAAAATCGTCCCATTTTGGTACAAATTGGAATTTGAAGAAATGTACACAAAATTGGTTACCAAGGAGTAACCAAACTTCAATATATTAGTATAATAGTCTAAATATAGCTTTGAACCCCTTTAGAATGGATTCTAACTAATATATTGTCCTAACTATAGTTTTGAAACTTTGGGAAGAAAATCGTCCCGTTTGGGTACAAATGTGAATTTTAAGAAATGTAGACATAATTGGTGACCAAGGAGTAACCAAAGTTCAATATACTAGTATAATAGTCTAAATATAGCTTTGAACCCCTTTAGAATGGATTCTACCCAGTATATAGTCCTAACTATAGTTTTGAAACTTTGGGAAGAAAATCGTCCCGTTTGGGTACAAATGTGAATTTGAAGAAATGTAGACATAATTGGTGACCAAGGAGTAACCAAAGTTCAATATACTACTATAATAGTCTAAATATAGCTTTGAACCCCTTTAGAATGGATTCTAACCAATATATATTCCTAACTATAGTTTTGAAACTTTGGGAAGAAAATCTTACCGTTTTGTTACAAATGGGAATTTGAAGAAATGTAGACAAAATTAATGACCAAGGAGTAACCAAAGTTCAGTATATTTGTATAATAGTCTAAATATAGCTTTGAACCCCTTTAGAATGGATTCTAAGCAATATATAGTCCTAACTATAGTTTTGAAACTTTGGGAAGAAAATCGTCCCATTTTGGTACAAATGGGAATTTGAAGAAATGTAGACAAAATTGGTGACCAAGGAGTAACCAAAGTTCAATATACTAGTATAATAGTCTAAATATAGCTTTGAAACCCTTTAGAATGGATTCTAAGCAATATATAGTCCTAAATATTGTTTTGAAACTTTAGGAAGCGTTTTGGTACAAATGGGAATTTGAAGAAATGTACACAAAATTTGTGACCAAGGAGTAAAAAAAGTTCAATATATTAGTATAATAGTCTAATTATAGCTTTGAACCCCTTTAGAATGGATTCTAAGCAATATATAGTCCTAACTATTGTTTTGAAACTTTAGGAAGCGTTTTGGTACAAATGGGAATTTGAAGAAATGTACACAAAATTTGAGACCAAGGAGTAACCAAAGTTCAATATATTAGTATAATAGTCTAAATATAGCTTTGAACCCCTTTAGAATGGATTCTACCCAATATATAGTCCTAACTATAGTTTTGAAACTTTGGAAAGAAAATCGTCCCGTTTTGGTACAATTGGGAATTTGAAGAAATGTAGACATAATTGGTGACCAAGGAGTAACCAAAGTTCAATATATTAGTATAATAGTCTAAATATAGCTTTGAACCCCTTTAGAATGGATTCTAAGCAATATATAGTCCTAACTATTGTTTTGAAACTTTAGGAAGCGTTTTGGTACAAATGGGAATTTGAAGAAATGTACACAAAATTTGTGACCAAGGAGTAAAAAAAGTTCAATATATTAGTATAATAGTCTAATTATAGCTTTGAACCCCTTTAGAATGGATTCTAAGCAATATATAGTCCTAACTATTGTTTTGAAACTTTAGGAAGCGTTTTGGTACAAATGGGAATTTGAAGAAATGTACACAAAATTTGAGACCAAGGAGTAACCAAAGTTCAATATATTAGTATAATAGTCTAAATATAGCTTTGAAACCCTTTAGAATGGATTCTAAGCAATATATAGTCCTAACTATTGTTTTGAAACTTTGGGAAGAAAATCGTCCCATTTTGGTACAAATTGGAATTTGAAGAAATGTACACAAAATTGGTTACCAAGGAGTAACCAAACTTCAATATATTAGTATAATAGTCTAAATATAGCTTTGAACCCCTTTAGAATGGATTCTAACTAATATATTGTCCTAACTATAGTTTTGAAACTTTGGGAAGAAAATCGTCCCGTTTGGGTACAAATGTGAATTTTAAGAAATGTAGACATAATTGGTGACCAAGGAGTAACCAAAGTTCAATATACTAGTATAATAGTCTAAATATAGCTTTGAACCCCTTTAGAATGGATTCTACCCAGTATATAGTCCTAACTATAGTTTTGAAACTTTGGGAAGAAAATCGTCCCGTTTGGGTACAAATGTGAATTTGAAGAAATGTAGACATAATTGGTGACCAAGGAGTAACCAAAGTTCAATATACTACTATAATAGTCTAAATATAGCTTTGAACCCCTTTAGAATGGATTCTAACCAATATATATTCCTAACTATAGTTTTGAAACTTTGGGAAGAAAATCTTACCGTTTTGTTACAAATGGGAATTTGAAGAAATGTAGACAAAATTAATGACCAAGGAGTAACCAAAGTTCAGTATATTTGTATAATAGTCTAAATATAGCTTTGAACCCCTTTAGAATGGATTCTAAGCAATATATAGTCCTAACTATAGTTTTGAAACTTTGGGAAGAAAATCGTCCCATTTTGGTACAATTGGGAATTTGAAGAAATGTAGACATAATTGGTGACCAAGGGGTAACCAAAGTTCAATATATTAGTATAATAGTCTAAATATAGCTTTGAAACCCTTTAGAATGGATTCTAAGCAATATATAGTCCTAACTATTGTTTTGAAACTTTGGGAAGAAAATCGTCTCATTTTGGTACAAATGGGAATTTGAAGAAATGTAGACATAATTGGTGACCAAGGGGTAACCAAAGTTCAATATATTAGTATAATAGTCTAAATATAGCTTTGAAACCCTTTAGAATGGATTCTAAGCAATATATAGTCCTAACTATTGTTTTGAAACTTTGGGAAGAAAATCGTCCCGTTTTGGTACAAATTGGAATTTGAAGAAATGTAGACAAAATTAATGACCAAGGAGTAACCAAAGTTCAGTATATTTGTATAATAGTCTAAATATAGCTTTGAACCCCTTTAGAATGGATTCTAAGCAATATATAGTCCTAACTATAGTTTTGAAACTTTGGGAAGAAAAGCGTCCCATTTTGGTACAAATGGGAATTTGAAGAAATGTAGACATAATTGGTGACCAAGGAGTAACCAAAGTTCAATATACTAGTATAATAGTCTAAATATAGCTTTGAACCCCTTTAGAATGGATTCTAAGCAATATATAGTCCTAACTATTGTTTTGAAACTTTAGGAAGTGTTTTGGTACAAATGGGAATTTGAAGAAATGTACACAAAATTTGTCACCAAGGAGTAAAAAAAGTTCAATATATTAGTATAATAGTCTAATTATAGCTTTGAACCCCTTTAGAATGGATTCTAAGCAATATATAGTCCTAACTATTGTTTTGAAACTTTAGGAAGCGTTTTGGTACAAATGGGAATTTGAAGAAATGTACACAAAATTTGAGACCAAGGAGTAACCAAAGTTCAATATATTAGTATAATAGTCTAAATATAGCTTTGAACCCCTTTAGAATGGATTCTAACCAATATATTGTCCTAACTATAGTTTTGAAACTTTGGGAAGAAAATCGTGTCGTTTGGGTACAAATGTGAATTTGAAGAAATGTAGACATAATTGGTGACCAAGGAGTAACCAAAGTTCAATATACTAGTATAATAGTCTAAATATAGCTTTGAACCCCTTTAGAATGGATTCTAAGCAATATATAGTCCTAACTATTGTTTTGAAACTTTAGGAAGTGTTTTGGTACAAATGGGAATTTGAAGAAATGTACACAAAATTTGTGACCAAGGAGTAAAAAAAGTTCAATATATTAGTATAATAGTCTAATTATAGCTTTGAACCCCTTTAGAATGGATTCTAAGCAATATATAGTCCTAACTATTGTTTTGAAACTTTAGGAAGCGTTTTGGTACAAATGGGAATTTGAAGAAATGTACACAAAATTTGAGACCAAGGAGTAACCAAAGTTCAATATATTAGTATAATAGTCTAAATATAGCTTGGAACCCCTTTAGAATGGATTCTAACCAATATATTGTCCTAACTATAGTTTTGAAACTTTGGGAAGAAAATCGTGTCGTTTGGGTACAAATGTGAATTTGAAGAAATGTAGACATAATTGGTGACCAAGGAGTAACCAAAGTTCAATATATTAGTATAATAGTCTAAATATAGCTTTGAACCCCTTTAGAATGGATTCTAAGCAATATATAGTCCTAACTATAGTTTTGAAACTTTGGGAAGAAAATCGTCCCGTTTTGGTACAAATTGGAATTTGAAGAAATGTACACAAAATTGGTTACCAAGGAGTAACCAAAGTTCAATATATTAGTATAATAGTCTAAATATAGGTTTGAACCCATAAAGAATGGATTCTAAGCAATATATAGTCCTAACTATAGTTTTGAAACTTTGGGAAGAAAATCGTCCCGTTTTGGTACAAATTGGAATTTGAAGAAATGTACACAAAATTGGTGACCAAGGAGTAACCAAAGTTCAATATATTAGTATAATAGTTTAAATATAGCTTTGAACCCCTTTAGAATGGATTCTAACCAATATATAGTCCTAACTATAGTTTTGAAACTATGGGAAGAAAATCGTTCCGTTTTGGTACAAATGGGAATTTGAAGAAATGTAGACATAATTGGTGACCAAGGAGTAACCAAAGTTCAATATACTAGTATAATAGTCTAAATATAGCTTTGAACCCCTTTAGAATGGATTCTACCCAATATATTGTCCTAACTATAGTTTTGAAACTTTGGAAAGCGTTTTGGTACAAATGGGAATTTGAAGAAATGTAGACAAAATTGGTGACCAAGGAGAACCAAACTTCAATATATTAGTATAATAGTCTAAATATAGCTTTGAACCCCTTTAGAATGGATTCTAAGCAATATATAGTCCTAACTATAGTTTTGAAACTTTGGGAAGATAATCGTCCCGTTTTGGTACAAATTGGAATTTGAAGAAATGTACACAAAATTGGTGACCAAGGAGTAACCAAAGTTCAATATATTAGTATAATAGTTTAAATATAGCTTTGAACCCCTTTAGAATGGATTGTAACCAATATATAGTCCTAACTATAGTTTTGAAACTATGGGAAGAAAATCGTTCCGTTTTGGTACAAATGGGAATTTGAAGAAATGTAGACAAAATTGGTGACCAAGGAGTAATCAAAGTTCAATATATTAGTATAATAGTCTAAATATAGCTTTGATCCCCTTTAGAATGGATTCTACCCAATATATAGTGCTAACTATAGTTTTGAAACTTTGGAAAGAAAAGCGTCCCATTTTGGTACAAATGGGAATTTGAAGAAATGTAGACATAATTGGTGACCAAGGAGTAACCAAAGTTCAATATACTAGTATAATAGTCTAAATATAGCTTTGAACCCCTTTAGAATGGATTCTAAGCAATATATAGTCCAAACTATAGTTTTGAAACTTTGGGAAGAAAATCGTCCCATTTTGGTACAAATGGGAATTTGAAGAAATGTAGACATAATTGGTGACCAAGGGGTAACCAAAGTTCAATATATTAGTATAATAGTCTAAATATAGCTTTGAAACCCTTTAGAATGGATTCTAAGCAATATATAGTCCTAACTATTGTTTTGAAACTTTGGTAAGAAAATCGTCCCGTTTTGGTACAAATTGGAATTTGAAGAAATGTAGACAAAATTAATGACCAAGGAGTAACCAAAGTTCAGTATATTTGTATAATAGTCTAAATATAGCTTTGAACCCCTTTAGAATGGATTCTAAGCAATATATAGTCCTAACTATAGTTTTGAAACTTTGGGAAGAAAATCGTCCCGTTTTGGTACAAATTGGAATTTGAAGAAATGTACACAAAATTGGAAACCAAGGAGTAACCAAAGTTCAATATATTAGTATAATAGTTTAAATATAGCTTTGAACCCCTTTAGAATGGATTGTAACCAATATATAGTCCTAACTATAGTTTTGAAACTATGGGAAGAAAATCGTTCCGTTTTGGTACAAATGGGAATTTGAAGAAATGTAGACAAAATTGGTGACCAAGGAGTAATCAAAGTTCAATATATTAGTATAATAGTCTAAATATAGCTTTGATCCCCTTTAGAATGGATTCTACCCAATATATAGTGCTAACTATAGTTTTGAAACTTTGGAAAGAAAAGCGTCCCATTTTGGTACAAATGGGAATTTGAAGAAATGTAGACATAATTGGTGACCAAGGAGTAACCAAAGTTCAATATATTAGTATAATAGTCTAAATATAGCTTTGAAACCCTTTAGAATGGATTCGAAGCAATATATAGTCCTAACTATTGTTTTGAAACTTTGGGAAGAAAATCGTCCTGTTTTGGTACAAATTGGAATTTGAAGAAATGTACCAAAATTGGTGACCAAGGAGTAACCAAAGTTCAATATATTAGTATAATAGTCTAAATATAGCTTTGAACCCCTTTAGAATGGATTCTACCCAATATATAGTCCTAACTATAGTTTTGAAACTTTGGAAAGAAAATCGTCCCGTTTTGGTACAATTGGGAATTTCAAGAAATGTAGACATAATTGGTGACCAAGGAGTAACCAAAGTTCAATATATTAGTATAATAGTCTAAATATAGCTTTGAACCCCTTTAGAATGGATTCTAAGCAATATATAGTCCTAACTATTGTTTTGAAACTTTAGGAAGCGTTTTGGTACAAATGGGAATTTGAAGAAATGTACACAAAATTTGTGACCAAGGAGTAAAAAAAGTTCAATATATTAGTATAATAGTCTAATTATAGCTTTGAACCCCTTTAGAATGGATTCTAAGCAATATATAGTCCTAACTATTGTTTTGAAACTTTAGGAAGCGTTTTGGTACAAATGTGAATTTGAAGAAATGTACACAAAATTTGAGACCAAGGAGTAACCAAAGTTCAATATATTAGTATAATAGTCTAAATATAGCTTTGAAACCCTTTAGAATGGATTCTAAGCAATATATAGTCCTATCTATTGTTTTGAAACTTTGGGAAGAAAATCATCCCATTTTGGTACAAATGGGAATTTGAAGAAATGTAGACATAATTGGTGACCAAGGGGTAACCAAAGTTCAATATATTAGTATAATAGTCTAAATATAGCTTTGAAACCCTTTAGAATGGATTCTAAGCAATATATAGTCCTAACTATTGTTTTGAAACTTTGGGAAGAAAATCGTCCCGTTTTGGTACAAATTGGAGTTTGAAGAAATGTACCAAAATTGGTGACCAAGGAGTAACCAAAGTTCAATATATTAGTATAATAGTCTAAATATAGCTTTGAACCCCTTTAGAATGGATTCTACCCAATATATAGTCCTAACTATTGTTTTGAAACTTTAGGAAGCGTTTTGGTACAAATGGGAATTTGAAGAAATGTACACAAAATTTGTGACCAAGGAGTAAAAAAAGTTCAATATATTAGTATAATAGTCTAAATATAGGTTTGAACCCATAAAGAATGGATTCTAAGCAATATATAGTCCTAACTATAGTTTTGAAACTTTGGGAAGAAAATCGTCCCGTTTTGGTACAAATTGGAATTTGAAGAAATGTACACAAAATTGGTTACCAAGGAGTAACCAAAGTTCAATATATTAGTATAATAGTCTAAATATAGGTTTGAACCCATAAAGAATGGATTCTAAGCAATATATAGTCCTAACTATAGTTTTGAAACTTTGGGAAGAAAATCGTCCCGTTTTGGTACAAATTGGAATTTGAAGAAATGTACACAAAATTGGTGACCAAGGAGTAACCAAAGTTCAATATATTAGTATAATAGTTTAAATATAGCTTTGAACCCCTTTAGAATGGATTCTAACCAATATATAGTCCTAACTATAGTTTTGAAACTATGGGAAGAAAATCGTTCCGTTTTGGTACAAATGGGAATTTGAAGAAATGTAGACATAATTGGTGACCAAGGAGTAACCAAAGTTCAATATACTAGTATAATAGTCTAAATATAGCTTTGAACCCCTTTAGAATGGATTCTACCCAATATATAGTCCTAACTATAGTTTTGAAACTTTGGAAAGCGTTTTGGTACAAATGGGAATTTGAAGAAATGTAGACAAAATTGGTGACCAAGGAGAACCAAACTTCAATATATTAGTATAATAGTCTAAATATAGCTTTGAACCCCTTTAGAATGGATTCTAAGCAATATATAGTCCTAACTATAGTTTTGAAACTTTGGGAAGATAATCGTCCCGTTTTGGTACAAATTGGAATTTGAAGAAATGTACACAAAATTGGTGACCAAGGAGTAACCAAAGTTCAATATATTAGTATAATAGTTTAAATATAGCTTTGAACCCCTTTAGAATGGATTGTAACCAATATATAGTCCTAACTATAGTTTTGAAACTATGGGAAGAAAATCGTTCCGTTTTGGTACAAATGGGAATTTGAAGAAATGTAGACAAAATTGGTGACCAAGGAGTAATCAAAGTTCAATATATTAGTATAATAGTCTAAATATAGCTTTGATCCCCTTTAGAATGGATTCTAAGCAATATATAGTCCTAACTATAGTTTTGAAACTTTGGGAAGAAAATCGTCCCATTTTGGTACAAATGGGAATTTGAAGAAATGTACACAAAATTTGAGACCAAGGAGTAACCAAAGTTCAATATATTAGTATAATAGTCTAAATATAGCTTTGAACCCCTTTAGAATGGATTCTAACCAATATATTGTCCTAACTATAGTTTTGAAACTTTGGGAAGAAAATCGTGTCGTTTGGGTACAAATGTGAATTTGAAGAAATGTAGACATAATTGGTGACCAAGGAGTAACCGAAGTTCAATATATTAGTATAATAGTCTAAATATAGCTTTGAACCCCTTTAGAATGGATTCTAAGCAATATATAGTCCTAACTATAGTTTTGAAACTTTGGGAAGAAAATCGTCCCGTTTTGGTACAAATTGGAATTTGAAGAAATGTACACAAAATTGGTTACCAAGGAGTAACCAAAGTTCAATATATTAGTATAATAGTCTAAATATAGCTTTGAACCCCTTTAGAATGGATTCTAAGCAATATATAGTCCTAACTATTGTTTTGAAACTTTAGGAAGCGTTTTGGTACAAATGGGAATTTGAAGAAATGTACACAAAATTTGTGACCAAGGAGTAAAAAAAGTTCAATATATTAGTATAATAGTCTAATTATAGCTTTGAACCCCTTTAGAATGGATTCTAAGCAATATATAGTCCTAACTATTGTTTTGAAACTTTAGGAAGCGTTTTGGTACAAATGTGAATTTGAAGAAATGTACACAAAATTTGAGACCAAGGAGTAACCAAAGTTCAATATATTAGTATAATAGTCTAAATATAGCTTTGAAACCCTTTAGAATGGATTCTAAGCAATATATAGTCCTATCTATTGTTTTGAAACTTTGGGAAGAAAATCATCCCATTTTGGTACAAATGGGAATTTGAAGAAATGTAGACATAATTGGTGACCAAGGGGTAACCAAAGTTCAATATATTAGTATAATAGTCTAAATATAGCTTTGAAACCCTTTAGAATGGATTCTAAGCAATATATAGTCCTAACTATTGTTTTGAAACTTTGGGAAGAAAATCGTCCCGTTTTGGTACAAATTGGAGTTTGAAGAAATGTACCAAAATTGGTGACCAAGGAGTAACCAAAGTTCAATATATTAGTATAATAGTCTAAATATAGCTTTGAACCCCTTTAGAATGGATTCTACCCAATATATAGTCCTAACTATTGTTTTGAAACTTTAGGAAGCGTTTTGGTACAAATGGGAATTTGAAGAAATGTACACAAAATTTGTGACCAAGGAGTAAAAAAAGTTCAATATATTAGTATAATAGTCTAAATATAGCTTTGAAACCCTTTAGAATGGATTCTAAGCAATATATAGTCCTAACTATAGTTTTGAAACTTTGGGAAGAAAATCGTCCCGTTTGGGTACAAATGTGAATTTGAAGAAATGTAGACATAATTGGTGACCAAGGAGTAACCAAAGTTCAATATACTACTATAATAGTCTAAATATAGCTTTGAACCCCTTTAGAATGGATTCTAACCAATATATATTCCTAACTATAGTTTTGAAACTTTGGGAAGAAAATCTTACCGTTTTGTTACAAATGGGAATTTGAAGAAATGTAGACAAAATTAATGACCAAGGAGTAACCAAAGTTCAGTATATTTGTATAATAGTCTAAATATAGCTTTGAACCCCTTTAGAATGGATTCTAAGCAATATATAGTCCTAACTATAGTTTTGAAACTTTGGGAAGAAAATCGTCCCATTTTGGTACAAATGGGAATTTGAAGAAATGTACACAAAATTTGAGACCAAGGAGTAACCAAAGTTCAATATATTAGTATAATAGTCTAAATATAGCTTTGAACCCCTTTAGAATGGATTCTAACCAATATATTGTCCTAACTATAGTTTTGAAACTTTGGGAAGAAAATCGTGTCGTTTGGGTACAAATGTGAATTTGAAGAAATGTAGACATAATTGGTGACCAAGGAGTAACCGAAGTTCAATATATTAGTATAATAGTCTAAATATAGCTTTGAACCCCTTTAGAATGGATTCTAAGCAATATATAGTCCTAACTATAGTTTTGAAACTTTGGGAAGAAAATCGTCCCGTTTTGGTACAAATTGGAATTTGAAGAAATGTACACAAAATTGGTTACCAAGGAGTAACCAAAGTTCAATATATTAGTATAATAGTCTAAATATAGCTTTGAACCCCTTTAGAAAGGATTCTAACTAATATATTGTCCTAACTATAGTTTTGAAACTTTCGGAAGAAAATCGTCCCGTTTGGGTACAAATGTGAATTTGAAAAAATGTAGACATAATTGGTGACCAAGGAGTAACCAAAGTTCAATATACTAGTATAATAGTCTAATTATAGCTTTGAACCCCTTTAGAATGGATTCTAAGCAATATATAGTCCTAACTATTGTTTTGAAACTTTAGGAAGCGTTTTGGTACAAATGTGAATTTGAAGAAATGTACACAAAATTTGAGACCAAGGAGTAACCAAAGTTCAATATATTAGTATAATAGTCTAAATATAGCTTTGAAACCCTTTAGAATGGATTCTAAGCAATATATAGTCCTATCTATTGTTTTGAAACTTTGGGAAGAAAATCATCCCATTTTGGTACAAATGGGAATTTGAAGAAATGTAGACATAATTGGTGACCAAGGGGTAACCAAAGTTCAATATATTAGTATAATAGTCTAAATATAGCTTTGAAACCCTTTAGAATGGATTCTAAGCAATATATAGTCCTAACTATTGTTTTGAAACTTTGGGAAGAAAATCGTCCCGTTTTGGTACAAATTGGAGTTTGAAGAAATGTACCAAAATTGGTGACCAAGGAGTAACCAAAGTTCAATATATTAGTATAATAGTCTAAATATAGCTTTGAACCCCTTTAGAATGGATTCTACCCAATATATAGTCCTAACTATTGTTTTGAAACTTTAGGAAGCGTTTTGGTACAAATGGGAATTTGAAGAAATGTACACAACATTTGTGACCAAGGAGTAAAAAAAGTTCAATATATTAGTATAATAGTCTAAATATAGCTTTGAAACCCTTTAGAATGGATTCTAAGCAATATATAGTCCTAACTATAGTTTTGAAACTTTGGGAAGAAAATCGTCCCGTTTGGGTACAAATGTGAATTTGAAGAAATGTAGACATAATTGGTGACCAAGGAGTAACCAAAGTTCAATATATTAGTATAATAGTCTAAATATAGCTTTGAACCCCTTTAGAATGGATTCTAAGCAATATATAGTCCTAACTATTGTTTTGACACTTTAGGAAGCGTTTTGGTACAAATGGGAATTTGAAGAAATGTACACAAAATTTGTGACCAAGGAGTAAAAAAAGTTCAATATATTAGTATAATAGTCTAATTATAGCTTTGAACCCCTTTAGAATGGATTCTAAGCAATATATAGTCCTAACTATTGTTTTGAAACTTTAGGAAGCGTTTTGGTACAAATGTGAATTTGAAGAAATGTACACAAAATTTGAGACCAAGGAGTAACCAAAGTTCAATATATTAGTATAATAGTCTAAATATAGCTTTGAAACCCTTTAGAATGGATTCTAAGCAATATATAGTCCTATCTATTGTTTTGAAACTTTGGGAAGAAAATCATCCCATTTTGGTACAAATGGGAATTTGAAGAAATGTAGACATAATTGGTGACCAAGGGGTAACCAAAGTTCAATATATTAGTATAATAGTCTAAATATAGCTTTGAAACCCTTTAGAATGGATTCTAAGCAATATATAGTCCTAACTATTGTTTTGAAACTTTGGGAAGAAAATCGTCCCGTTTTGGTACAAATTGGAGTTTGAAGAAATGTACCAAAATTGGTGACCAAGGAGTAACCAAAGTTCAATATATTAGTATAATAGTCTAAATATAGCTTTGAACCCCTTTAGAATGGATTCTACCCAATATATAGTCCTAACTATTGTTTTGAAACTTTAGGAAGCGTTTTGGTACAAATGGGAATTTGAAGAAATGTACACAAAATTTGTGACCAAGGAGTAAAAAAAGTTCAATATATTAGTATAATAGTCTAAATATAGCTTTGAAACCCTTTAGAATGGATTCTAAGCAATATATAGTCCTAACTATAGTTTTGAAACTTTGGGAAGAAAATCGTCCCGTTTGGGTACAAATGTGAATTTGAAGAAATGTAGACATAATTGGTGACCAAGGAGTAACCAAAGTTCAATATACTACTATAATAGTCTAAATATAGCTTTGAACCCCTTTAGAATGGATTCTAACCAATATATATTCCTAACTATAGTTTTGAAACTTTGGGAAGAAAATCTTACCGTTTTGTTACAAATGGGAATTTGAAGAAATGTAGACAAAATTAATGACCAAGGAGTAACCAAAGTTCAGTATATTTGTATAATAGTCTAAATATAGCTTTGAACCCCTTTAGAATGGATTCTAAGCAATATATAGTCCTAACTATAGTTTTGAAACTTTGGGAAGAAAATCGTCCCATTTTGGTACAAATGGGAATATGAAGAAATGTACACAAAATTTGAGACCAAGTAGTAACCAAAGTTCAATATATTAGTATAATAGTCTAAATATAGCTTTGAACCCCTTTAGAATGGATTCTAACCAATATATTGTCCTAACTATAGTTTTGAAACTTTGGGAAGAAAATCGTGTCGTTTGGGTACAAATGTGAATTTGAAGAAATGTAGACATAATTGGTGACCAAGGAGTAACCGAAGTTCAATATATTAGTATAATAGTCTAAATATAGCTTTGAACCCCTTTAGAATGGATTCTAAGCAATATATAGTCCTAACTATAGTTTTGAAACTTTGGGAAGAAAATCGTCCCGTTTTGGTACAAATTGGAATTTGAAGAAATGTACACAAAATTGGTTACCAAGGAGTAACCAAAGTTCAATATATTAGTATAATAGTCTAAATATAGCTTTGAACCCCTTTAGAAAGGATTCTAACTAATATATTGTCCTAACTATAGTTTTGAAACTTTCGGAAGAAAATCGTCCCGTTTGGGTACAAATGTGAATTTGAAGAAATGTAGACATAATTGGTGACCAAGGAGTAACCAAAGTTCAATATACTAGTATAATAGTCTAAATATAGCTTTGAACCCCTTTAGAATGGATTCTACCCAATATATAGTCCTAACTATAGTTTTGAAACTTTGGAAAGCGTTTTGGTACAAATGGGAATTTGAAGAAATGTAGACAAAATTGGTGACCAAGGAGAACCAAACTTCAATATATTAGTATAATAGTCTAAATATAGCTTTGAACCCCTTTAGAATGGATTCTAAGCAATATATAGTCCTAACTATAGTTTTGAAACTTTGGGAAGAAAATCGTCCCGTTTTGGTACAAATTGGAATTTGAAGAAATGTACACAAAATTGGTGACCAAGGAGTAACCAAAGTTCAATATATTAGTATAATAGTTTAAATATAGCTTTGAACCCCTTTAGAATGGATTCTACCCAATATATAGTGCTAACTATAGTTTTGAAACTTTAGGAAGCGTTTTGGTACAAATGGGAATTTGAAGAAATGTACACAACATTTGTGACCAAGGAGTAAAAAAAGTTCAATATATTAGTATAATAGTCTAAATATAGCTTTGAAACCCTTTAGAATGGATTCTAAGCAATATATAGTCCTAACTATAGTTTTGAAACTTTGGGAAGAAAATCGTCCCGTTTGGGTACAAATGTGAATTTGAAGAAATGTAGACATAATTGGTGACCAAGGAGTAACCAAAGTTCAATATATTAGTATAATAGTCTAAATATAGCTTTGAACCCCTTTAGAATGGATTCTAAGCAATATATAGTCCTAACTATTGTTTTGACACTTTAGGAAGCGTTTTGGTACAAATGGGAATTTGAAGAAATGTACACAAAATTTGTGACCAAGGAGTAAAAAAAGTTCAATATATTAGTATAATAGTCTAATTATAGCTTTGAACCCCTTTAGAATGGATTCTAAGCAATATATAGTCCTAACTATTGTTTTGAAACTTTAGGAAGCGTTTTGGTACAAATGTGAATTTGAAGAAATGTACACAAAATTTGAGACCAAGGAGTAACCAAAGTTCAATATATTAGTATAATAGTCTAAATATAGCTTTGAAACCCTTTAGAATGGATTCTAAGCAATATATAGTCCTATCTATTGTTTTGAAACTTTGGGAAGAAAATCATCCCATTTTGGTACAAATGGGAATTTGAAGAAATGTAGACATAATTGGTGACCAAGGGGTAACCAAAGTTCAATATATTAGTATAATAGTCTAAATATAGCTTTGAAACCCTTTAGAATGGATTCTAAGCAATATATAGTCCTAACTATTGTTTTGAAACTTTGGGAAGAAAATCGTCCCGTTTTGGTACAAATTGGAGTTTGAAGAAATGTACCAAAATTGGTGACCAAGGAGTAACCAAAGTTCAATATATTAGTATAATAGTCTAAATATAGCTTTGAACCCCTTTAGAATGGATTCTACCCAATATATAGTCCTAACTATTGTTTTGAAACTTTAGGAAGCGTTTTGGTACAAATGGGAATTTGAAGAAATGTACACAAAATTTGTGACCAAGGAGTAAAAAAAGTTCAATATATTAGTATAATAGTCTAAATATAGCTTTGAAACCCTTTAGAATGGATTCTAAGCAATATATAGTCCTAACTATAGTTTTGAAACTTTGGGAAGAAAATCGTCCCGTTTGGGTACAAATGTGAATTTGAAGAAATGTAGACATAATTGGTGACCAAGGAGTAACCAAAGTTCAATATACTACTATAATAGTCTAAATATAGCTTTGAACCCCTTTAGAATGGATTCTAACCAATATATATTCCTAACTATAGTTTTGAAACTTTGGGAAGAAAATCTTACCGTTTTGTTACAAATGGGAATTTGAAGAAATGTAGACAAAATTAATGACCAAGGAGTAACCAAAGTTCAGTATATTTGTATAATAGTCTAAATATAGCTTTGAACCCCTTTAGAATGGATTCTAAGCAATATATAGTCCTAACTATAGTTTTGAAACTTTGGGAAGAAAATCGTCCCATTTTGGTACAAATGGGAATATGAAGAAATGTACACAAAATTTGAGACCAAGTAGTAACCAAAGTTCAATATATTAGTATAATAGTCTAAATATAGCTTTGAACCCCTTTAGAATGGATTCTAACCAATATATTGTCCTAACTATAGTTTTGAAACTTTGGGAAGAAAATCGTGTCGTTTGGGTACAAATGTGAATTTGAAGAAATGTAGACATAATTGGTGACCAAGGAGTAACCGAAGTTCAATATATTAGTATAATAGTCTAAATATAGCTTTGAACCCCTTTAGAATGGATTCTAAGCAATATATAGTCCTAACTATAGTTTTGAAACTTTGGGAAGAAAATCGTCCCGTTTTGGTACAAATTGGAATTTGAAGAAATGTACACAAAATTGGTTACCAAGGAGTAACCAAAGTTCAATATATTAGTATAATAGTCTAAATATAGCTTTGAACCCCTTTAGAAAGGATTCTAACTAATATATTGTCCTAACTATAGTTTTGAAACTTTCGGAAGAAAATCGTCCCGTTTGGGTACAAATGTGAATTTGAAGAAATGTAGACATAATTGGTGACCAAGGAGTAACCAAAGTTCAATATACTAGTATAATAGTCTAAATATAGCTTTGAACCCCTTTAGAATGGATTCTACCCAATATATAGTCCTAACTATAGTTTTGAAACTTTGGAAAGCGTTTTGGTACAAATGGGAATTTGAAGAAATGTAGACAAAATTGGTGACCAAGGAGAACCAAACTTCAATATATTAGTATAATAGTCTAAATATAGCTTTGAACCCCTTTAGAATGGATTCTAAGCAATATATAGTCCTAACTATAGTTTTGAAACTTTGGGAAGAAAATCGTCCCGTTTTGGTACAAATTGGAATTTGAAGAAATGTACACAAAATTGGTGACCAAGGAGTAACCAAAGTTCAATATATTAGTATAATAGTTTAAATATAGCTTTGAACCCCTTTAGAATGGATTCTACCCAATATATAGTGCTAACTATAGTTTTGAAACTTTGGAAAGAAAAGCGTCCCATTTTGGTACAAATGGGAATTTGAAGAAATGTAGACATAATTGGTGACCAAGGAGTAACCAAAGTTCAATATATTAGTATAATAGTCTAAATATAGCTTTGAAACCCTTTAGAATGGATTCGAAGCAATATATAGTCCTAACTATTGTTTTGAAACTTTGGGAAGAAAATCGTCCTGTTTTGGTACAAATTGGAATTTGAAGAAATGTACCAAAATTGGTGACCAAGGAGTAACCAAAGTTCAATATATTAGTATAATAGTCTAAATAAAGCTTTGAACCCCTTTAGAATGAATTCTACCCAATATATAGTCGTAACTATAGTTTTGAAACTTTGGGAAGAAAATCGTCCCATTTTGGTACAAATGGGAATTTGAAGAAATTTACACAAAATTGGCTCACCAAGAAGTAACCAAAGTTAAATATATTAGTATAATAGTCTAAATATAGCTTTGAACCCCTTTAGAATGGATTCTAAGCAATATATAGTCCTAACTATTGTTTTGAAACTTTAGGAAGCGTTTTGGTACAAATGGGAATTTGAAGAAATGTACACAAAATTTGTGACCAAGGAGTAAAAAAAGTTCAATATATTAGTATAATAGTCTAATTATAGCTTTGAACCCCTTTAGAATGGATTCTAAGCAATATATAGTCCTAACTATTGTTTTGAAACTTTAGGAAGCGTTTTGGTACAAATGTGAATTTGAAGAAATGTACACAAAATTTGAGACCAAGGAGTAACCAAAGTTCAATATATTAGTATAATAGTCTAAATATAGCTTTGAAACCCTTTAGAATGGATTCTAAGCAATATATAGTCCTATCTATTGTTTTGAAACTTTGGGAAGAAAATCATCCCATTTTGGTACAAATGGGAATTTGAAGAAATGTAGACATAATTGGTGACCAAGGGGTAACCAAAGTTCAATATATTAGTATAATAGTCTAAATATAGCTTTGAAACCCTTTAGAATGGATTCTAAGCAATATATAGTCCTAACTATTGTTTTGAAACTTTGGGAAGAAAATCGTCCCGTTTTGGTACAAATTGGAGTTTGAAGAAATGTACCAAAATTGGTGACCAAGGAGTAACCAAAGTTCAATATATTAGTATAATAGTCTAAATATAGCTTTGAACCCCTTTAGAATGGATTCTACCCAATATATAGTCCTAACTATTGTTTTGAAACTTTAGGAAGCGTTTTGGTACAAATGGGAATTTGAAGAAATGTACACAAAATTTGTGACCAAGGAGTAAAAAAAGTTCAATATATTAGTATAATAGTCTAAATATAGCTTTGAAACCCTTTAGAATGGATTCTAAGCAATATATAGTCCTAACTATAGTTTTGAAACTTTGGGAAGAAAATCGTCCCGTTTGGGTACAAATGTGAATTTGAAGAAATGTAGACATAATTGGTGACCAAGGAGTAACCAAAGTTCAATATACTACTATAATAGTCTAAATATAGCTTTGAACCCCTTTAGAATGGATTCTAACCAATATATATTCCTAACTATAGTTTTGAAACTTTGGGAAGAAAATCTTACCGTTTTGTTACAAATGGGAATTTGAAGAAATGTAGACAAAATTAATGACCAAGGAGTAACCAAAGTTCAGTATATTTGTATAATAGTCTAAATATAGCTTTGAACCCCTTTAGAATGGATTCTAAGCAATATATAGTCCTAACTATAGTTTTGAAACTTTGGGAAGAAAATCGTCCCATTTTGGTACAAATGGGAATTTGAAGAAATGTAGACATAATTGGTGACCAAGGAGTAACCAAAGTTCAATATACTAGTATAATAGTCTAAATATAGCTTTGAACCCCTTTAGAATGGATTCTAAGCAATATATAGTCCTAACTATAGTTTTGAAACTTTGGGAAGAAAATCGTCCCGTTTTGGTACAAATTGGAATTTGAAGAAATGTACACAAAATTGGTGACCAAGGAGTAACCAAAGTTCAATATATTAGTATAATAGTTTAAATATAGCTTTGAACCCCTTTAGAATGGATTGTAACCAATATATAGTCCTAACTATAGTTTTGAAACTATGGGAAGAAAATCGTTCCGTTTTGGTACAAATGGGAATTTGAAGAAATGTAGACAAAATTGGTGACCAAGGAGTAATCAAAGTTCAATATATTAGTATAATAGTCTAAATATAGCTTTGATCCTCTTTAGAATGGATTCTACCCAATATATAGTGCTAACTATAGTTTTGAAACTTTGGAAAGAAAAGCGTCCCATTTTGGTACAATGGGAATTTGAAGAAATGTAGACATAATTGGTGACCAAGGAGTAACCAAAGTTCAATATATTAGTATAATAGTCTAAATATAGCTTTGAAACCCTTTAGAATGGATTCGAAGCAATATATAGTCCTAACTATTGTTTTGAAACTTTGGGAAGAAAATCGTCCTGTTTTGGTACAAATTGGAATTTGAAGAAATGTACCAAAATTGGTGACCAAGGAGTAACCAAAGTTCAATATATTAGTATAATAGTCTAAATATAGCTTTGAACCCCTTTAGAATGGATTCTACCCAATATATAGTCCTAACTATAGTTTTGAAACTTTGGAAAGAAAATCGTCCCGTTTTGGTACAATTGGGAATTTCAAGAAATGTAGACATAATTGGTGACCAAGGAGTAACCAAAGTTCAATATATTAGTATAATAGTCTAAATATAGCTTTGAACCCCTTTAGAATGGATTCTAAGCAATATATAGTCCTAACTATTGTTTTGAAACTTTAGGAAGCGTTTTGGTACAAATGGGAATTTGAAGAAATGAACACAAAATTTGTGACCAAGGAGTAAAAAAAGTTCAATATATTAGTATAATAGTCTAATTATAGCTTTGAACCCCTTTAGAATGTATTCTAAGCAATATATAGTCCTAACTATTGTTTTGAAACTTTAGGAAGCGTTTTGGTACAAATGTGAATTTGAAGAAATGTACACAAAATTTGAGACCAAGGAGTAACCAAAGTTCAATATATTAGTATAATAGTCTAAATATAGCTTTGAAACCCTTTAGAATGGATTCTAAGCAATATATAGTCCTAACTATAGTTTTGAAACTTTGGGAAGAAAATCGTCCCGTTTGGGTACAAATGTGAATTTGAAGAAATGTAGACATAATTGGTGACCAAGGGGTAACCAAAGTTCAATATATTAGTATAATAGTCTAAATATAGCTTTGAAACCCTTTAGAATGGATTCTAAGCAATATATAGTCCTAACTATTGTTTTGAAACTTTGGGAAGAAAATCGTCCCGTTTTGGTACAAATTGGAGTTTGAAGAAATGTACCAAAATTGGTGACCAAGGAGTAACCAAAGTTCAATATATTAGTATAATAGTCTAAATATAGCTTTGAACCCCTTTAGAATGGATTCTACCCAATATATAGTCCTAACTATTGTTTTGAAACTTTAGGAAGCGTTTTGGTACAAATGGGAATTTGAAGAAATGTACACAAAATTTGTGACCAAGGAGTAAAAAAAGTTCAATATATTAGTATAATAGTCTAAATATAGCTTTGAAACCCTTTAGAATGGATTCTAAGCAATATATAGTCCTAACTATAGTTTTGAAACTTTGGGAAGAAAATCGTCCCGTTTGGGTACAAATGTGAATTTGAAGAAATGTAGACATAATTGGTGACCAAGGAGTAACCAAAGTTCAATATACTACTATAATAGTCTAAATATAGCTTTGAACCCCTTTAGAATGGATTCTAACCAATATATATTCCTAACTATAGTTTTGAAACTTTGGGAAGAAAATCTTACCGTTTTGTTACAAATGGGAATTTGAAGAAATGTAGACAAAATTAATGACCAAGGAGTAACCAAAGTTCAGTATATTTGTATAATAGTCTAAATATAGCTTTGAACCCCTTTAGAATGGATTCTAAGCAATATATAGTCCTAACTATAGTTTTGAAACTTTGGGAAGAAAATCGTCCCATTTTGGTACAAATGGGAATTTGAAGAAATGTAGACATAATTGGTGACCAAGGAGTAACCAAAGTTCAATATACTAGTATAATAGTCTAAATATAGCTTTGAACCCCTTTAGAATGGATTCTAAGCAATATATAGTCCTAACTATAGTTTTGAAACTTTGGGAAGAAAATCGTCCCGTTTTGGTACAAATTGGAATTTGAAGAAATGTACACAAAATTGGTGACCAAGGAGTAACCAAAGTTCAATATATTAGTATAATAGTTTAAATATAGCTTTGAACCCCTTTAGAATGGATTGTAACCAATATATAGTCCTAACTATAGTTTTGAAACTATGGGAAGAAAATCGTTCCGTTTTGGTACAAATGGGAATTTGAAGAAATGTAGACAAAATTGGTGACCAAGGAGTAATCAAAGTTCAATATATTAGTATAATAGTCTAAATATAGCTTTGATCCTCTTTAGAATGGATTCTACCCAATATATAGTGCTAACTATAGTTTTGAAACTTTGGAAAGAAAAGCGTCCCATTTTGGTACAATGGGAATTTGAAGAAATGTAGACATAATTGGTGACCAAGGAGTAACCAAAGTTCAATATATTAGTATAATAGTCTAAATATAGCTTTGAAACCCTTTAGAATGGATTCGAAGCAATATATAGTCCTAACTATTGTTTTGAAACTTTGGGAAGAAAATCGTCCTGTTTTGGTACAAATTGGAATTTGAAGAAATGTACCAAAATTGGTGACCAAGGAGTAACCAAAGTTCAATATATTAGTATAATAGTCTAAATATAGCTTTGAACCCCTTTAGAATGGATTCTACCCAATATATAGTCCTAACTATAGTTTTGAAACTTTGGAAAGAAAATCGTCCCGTTTTGGTACAATTGGGAATTTCAAGAAATGTAGACATAATTGGTGACCAAGGAGTAACCAAAGTTCAATATATTAGTATAATAGTCTAAATATAGCTTTGAACCCCTTTAGAATGGATTCTAAGCAATATATAGTCCTAACTATTGTTTTGAAACTTTAGGAAGCGTTTTGGTACAAATGGGAATTTGAAGAAATGAACACAAAATTTGTGACCAAGGAGTAAAAAAAGTTCAATATATTAGTATAATAGTCTAATTATAGCTTTGAACCCCTTTAGAATGTATTCTAAGCAATATATAGTCCTAACTATTGTTTTGAAACTTTAGGAAGCGTTTTGGTACAAATGTGAATTTGAAGAAATGTACACAAAATTTGAGACCAAGGAGTAACCAAAGTTCAATATATTAGTATAATAGTCTAAATATAGCTTTGAAACCCTTTAGAATGGATTCTAAGCAATATATAGTCCTAACTATAGTTTTGAAACTTTGGGAAGAAAATCGTCCCGTTTGGGTACAAATGTGAATTTGAAGAAATGTAGACATAATTGGTGACCAAGGAGTAACCAAAGTTCAATATACTACTATAATAGTCTAAATATAGCTTTGAACCCCTTTAGAATGGATTCTAACCAATATATATTCCTAACTATAGTTTTGAAACTTTGGGAAGAAAATCTTACCGTTTTGTTACAAATGGGAATTTGAAGAAATGTAGACAAAATTAATGACCAAGGAGTAACCAAAGTTCAGTATATTTGTATAATAGTCTAAATATAGCTTTGAACCCCTTTAGAATGGATTCTAAGCAATATATAGTCCTAACTATAGTTTTGAAACTTTGGGAAGAAAATCGTCCCATTTTGGTACAAATGGGAATTTGAAGAAATGTAGACATAATTGGTGACCAAGGGGTAACCAAAGTTCAATATATTAGTATAATAGTCTAAATATAGCTTTGAAACCCTTTAGAATGGATTCTAAGCAATATATAGTCCTAACTATTGTTTTGAAACTTTGGGAAGAAAATCGTCCCGTTTTGGTACAAATTGGAATTTGAAGAAATGTAGACAAAATTAATGACCAAGGAGTAACCAAAGTTCAGTATATTTGTATAATAGTCTAAATATAGCTTTGAACCCCTTTAGAATGGATTCTAAGCAATATATAGTCCTAACTATAGTTTTGAAACTTTGGGAAGAAAAGCGTCCCATTTTGGTACAAATGGGAATTTGAAGAAATGTAGACATAATTGGTGACCAAGGAGTAACCAAAGTTCAATATACTAGTATAATAGTCTAAATATAGCTTTGAACCCCTTTAGAATGGATTCTAAGCAATATATAGTCCTAACTATTGTTTTGAAACTTTAGGAAGTGTTTTGGTACAAATGGGAATTTGAAGAAATGAACACAAAATTTGTGACCAAGGAGTAAAAAAAGTTCAATATATTAGTATAATAGTCTAATTATAGCTTTGAACCCCTTTAGAATGTATTCTAAGCAATATATAGTCCTAACTATTGTTTTGAAACTTTAGGAAGCGTTTTGGTACAAATGTGAATTTGAAGAAATGTACACAAAATTTGAGACCAAGGAGTAACCAAAGTTCAATATATTAGTATAATAGTCTAAATATAGCTTTGAAACCCTTTAGAATGGATTCTAAGCAATATATAGTCCTAACTATAGTTTTGAAACTTTGGGAAGAAAATCGTCCCGTTTGGGTACAAATGTGAATTTGAAGAAATGTAGACATAATTGGTGACCAAGGAGTAACCAAAGTTCAATATACTACTATAATAGTCTAAATATAGCTTTGAACCCCTTTAGAATGGATTCTAACCAATATATATTCCTAACTATAGTTTTGAAACTTTGGGAAGAAAATCTTACCGTTTTGTTACAAATGGGAATTTGAAGAAATGTAGACAAAATTAATGACCAAGGAGTAACCAAAGTTCAGTATATTTGTATAATAGTCTAAATATAGCTTTGAACCCCTTTAGAATGGATTCTAAGCAATATATAGTCCTAACTATAGTTTTGAAACTTTGGGAAGAAAATCGTCCCATTTTGGTACAAATGGGAATTTGAAGAAATGTAGACATAATTGGTGACCAAGGGGTAACCAAAGTTCAATATATTAGTATAATAGTCTAAATATAGCTTTGAAACCCTTTAGAATGGATTCTAAGCAATATATAGTCCTAACTATTGTTTTGAAACTTTGGGAAGAAAATCGTCCCGTTTTGGTACAAATTGGAATTTGAAGAAATGTAGACAAAATTAATGACCAAGGAGTAACCAAAGTTCAGTATATTTGTATAATAGTCTAAATATAGCTTTGAACCCCTTTAGAATGGATTCTAAGCAATATATAGTCCTAACTATAGTTTTGAAACTTTGGGAAGAAAAGCGTCCCATTTTGGTACAAATGGGAATTTGAAGAAATGTAGACATAATTGGTGACCAAGGAGTAACCAAAGTTCAATATACTAGTATAATAGTCTAAATATAGCTTTGAACCCCTTTAGAATGGATTCTAAGCAATATATAGTCCTAACTATTGTTTTGAAACTTTAGGAAGTGTTTTGGTACAAATGGGAATTTGAAGAAATGTACACAAAATTTGTGACCAAGGAGTAAAAAAAGTTCAATATATTAGTATAATAGTCTAATTATAGCTTTGAACCCCTTTAGAATGGATTCTAAGCAATATATAGTCCTAACTATTGTTTTGAAACTTTAGGAAGCGTTTTGGTACAAATGGGAATTTGAAGAAATGTACACAAAATTTGAGACCAAGGAGTAACCAAAGTTCAATATATTAGTATAATAGTCTAAATATAGCTTTGAACCCCTTTAGAATGGATTCTAACCAATATATTGTCCTAACTATAGTTTTGAAACTTTGGGAAGAAAATCGTGTCGTTTGGGTACAAATGTGAATTTGAAGAAATGTAGACATAATTGGTGACCAAGGAGTAACCAAAGTTCAATATACTAGTATAATAGTCTAAATATAGCTTTGAACCCCTTTAGAATGGATTCTAAGCAATATATAGTCCTAACTATTGTTTTGAAACTTTAGGAAGTGTTTTGGTACAAATGGGAAATTGAAGAAATGTACACAAAATTTGTGACCAAGGAGTAAAAAAAGTTCAATATATTAGTATAATAGTCTAAATATAGCTTTGAACCCCTTTAGAATGGATTCTAAGCAATATATAGTCCTAACTATTGTTTTGAAACTTTAGGAAGCGTTTTGGTACAAATGGAAATTTGAAGAAATGTACACAAAATTTGAGACCAAGGAGTAACCAAAGTTCAATATATTAGTATAATAGTCTAAATATAGCTTTGAACCCCTTTAGAATGGATTCTAACCAATATATTGTCCTAACTATTGTTTTGAAACTTTGGGAAGAAAATCGTCCCATTTTGGTACAAATGGGAATTTGAAGAAATGTAGACATAATTGGTGACCAAGGGGTAACCAAAGTTCAATATATTAGTATAATAGTCTAAATATAGCTTTGAAACCCTTTAGAATGGATTCTAAGCAATATATAGTCCTAACTATTGTTTTGAAACTTTGGGAAGAAAATCGTCCCGTTTTGGTACAAATTGGAATTTGAAGAAATGTACCAAAATTGGTGACCAAGGAGTAACCAAAGTTCAATATATTAGTATAATAGTCTAAATATAGCTTTGAACCCCTTTAGAATGGATTCTACCCAATATATAGTCCTAACTATTGTTTTGAAACTTTAGGAAGCGTTTTGGTACAAATGGGAAATTGAAGAAATGTACACAAAATTTGTGACGAAGGAGTAAAAAAAGTTCAATATGTTAGTATAATAGTCTAATTATAGCTTTGAACCCCTTTAGAATGGATTTTAAGCAATATATAGTCCTAACTATTGTTTTGAAACTTTAGGAAGCGTTTTGGTACAAATGGGAATTTGAAGAAATGTAGACATAATTGGTGACCAAGGGGTAACCAAAGTTCAATATATTAGTATAATAGTCTAAATATAGCTTTGAAACCCTTTAGAATGGATTCTAAGAAATATATAGTACTAACTATTGTTTTGAAACTTTGGGAAGAAAATCGTCCCATTTTGGTACAAATGGGAATTTGAAGAAATGTAGACATAATTGGTGACCAAGGGGTAACCAAAGTTCAATATATTAGTATAATAGTCTAAATATAGCTTTGAAACCCTTTAGAATGGATTCTAAGCAATATATAGTCCTAACTATTGTTTTGAAACTTTGGGAAGAAAATCGTCCCGTTTTGGTACAAATTGGAATTTGAAGAAATGTAGACAAAATTAATGACCAAGGAGTAACCAAAGTTCAGTATATTTGTATAATAGTCTAAATATAGCTTTGAACCCCTTTAGAATGGATTCTAAGCAATATATAGTCCTAACTATAGTTTTGAAACTTTGGGAAGAAAAGCGTCCCATTTTGGTACAAATGGGAATTTGAAGAAATGTAGACATAATTGGTGACCAAGGAGTAACCAAAGTTCAATATACTAGTATAATAGTCTAAATATAGCTTTGAACCCCTTTAGAATGTATTCTAAGCAATATATAGTCCTAACTATTGTTTTGAAACTTTAGGAAGTGTTTTGGTACAAATGGGAATTTGAAGAAATGTACACAAAATTTGTGACCAAGGAGTAAAAAAAGTTCAATATATTAGTATAATAGTCTAATTATAGCTTTGAACCCCTTTAGAATGGATTCTAAGCAATATATAGTCCTAACTATTGTTTTGAAACTTTAGGAAGCGTTTTGGTACAAATGGGAATTTGAAGAAATGTACACAAAATTTGAGACCAAGGAGTAACCAAAGTTCAATATATTAGTATAATAGTCTAAATATAGCTTTGAAACCCTTTAGAATGGATTCTAAGAAATATATAGTCCTAACTATTGTTTTGAAACTTTGGGAAGAAAATCGTCCCGTTTTGGTACAAATTGGAATTTGAAGAAATGTACCAAAATTGGTGACCAAGGAGTAACCAAAGTTCAATATATTAGTATAATAGTCTAAATATAGCTTTGAACCCCTTTAGAATGGATTCTACCCAATATATAGTCCTAACTATTGTTTTGAAACTTTAGGAAGCGTTTTGGTACAAATGGGAATTTGAAGAAATGTACACAAAATTTGTGACCAAGGAGTAAAAAAAGTTCAATATATTAGTATAATAGTCTAATTATAGCTTTGAACCCCTTTAGAATGGATTCTAAGCAATATATAGTCCTAACTATTGTTTTGAAACTTTAGGAAGCGTTTTGGTACAAATGGGAATTTGAAGAAATGTAGACATAATTGGTGACCAAGGGGTAACCAAAGTTCAATATATTAGTATAATAGTCTAAATATAGCTTTGAAACCCTTTAGAATGGATTCTAAGAAATATATAGTCCTAACTATTGTTTTGAAACTTTGGGAAGAAAATCGTCCCATTTTGGTACAAATGGGAATTTGAAGAAATGTAGACATAATTGGTGACCAAGGGGTAACCAAAGTTCAATATATTAGTATAATAGTCTAAATATAGCTTTGAAACCCTTTAGAATGGATTCTATAGTCCTAACTATTGTTTTGAAACTTTGGGAAGAAAATCGTCCCGTTTTGGTACATATTGGAATTTGAAGAAATGTAGACAAAATTAATGACCAAGGAGTAACCAAAGTTCAGTATATTTGTATAATAGTCTAAGTATAGCTTTGAACCCCTTTAGAATGGATTCTAAGCAATATATAGTCCTAACTATAGTTTTGAAACTTTGGGAAGAAAAGCGTCCCATTTTGGTACAAATGGGAATTTGAAGAAATGTAGACATAATTGGTGACCAAGGAGTAACCAAAGTTCAATATACTAGTATAATAGTCTAAATATAGCTTTGAACCCCTTTAGAATGTATTCTAAGCAATATATAGTCCTAACTATTGTTTTGAAACTTTAGGAAGTGTTTTGGTACAAATGGGAATTTGAAGAAATGTACACAAAATTTGTGACCAAGGAGTAAAAAAAGTTCAATATATTAGTATAATAGTCTAATTATAGCTTTGAACCCCTTTAGAATGGATTCTAAGCAATATATAGTCCTAACTATTGTTTTGAAACTTTAGGAAGCGTTTTGGTACAAATGGGAATTTGAAGAAATGTACACAAAATTTGAGACCAAGGAGTAACCAAAGTTCAATATATTAGTATAATAGTCTAAATATAGCTTTGAACCCCTTTAGAATGGATTCTAACCAATATATTGTCCTAACTATAGTTTTGAAACTTTAGGAAGAAAATCGTGTCGTTTGGGTACAAATGTGAATTTGAAGAAATGTAGACATAATTGGTGACCAAGGAGTAACCAAAGTTCAATATACTAGTATAATAGTCTAAATATAGCTTTGAACCCCTTTAGAATGGATTCTAAGCAATATATAGTCCTAACTATTGTTTTGAAACTTTAGGAAGTGTTTTGGTACAAATGGGAATTTGAAGAAATGTAGACAAAATTAATGACCAAGGAGTAACCAAAGTTCAGTATATTTGTATAATAGTCTAAATATAGCTTTGAACCCCTTTAGAATGGATTCTAAGCAATATATAGTCCTAACTATAGTTTTGAAACTTTGGGAAGAAAATCGTCCCATTTTGGTACAAATGGGAATTTGAAGAAATATAGACATAATTGGTGACCAAGGGGTAACCAAAGTTCAATATATTAGTATAATAGTCTAAATATAGCTTTGAAACCCTTTAGAATGGATTCTAAGCAATATATAGTCCTAACTATTGTTTTGAAACTTTGGGAAGAAAATCGTCCCGTTTTGGTACAAATTGGAATTTGAAGAAATGTAGACAAAATTAATGACCAAGGAGTAACCAAAGTTCAGTATATTTGTATAATAGTCTAAATATAGCTTTGAACCCCTTTAGAATGGATTCTAAGCAATATATAGTCCTAACTATAGTTTTGAAACTTTGGGAAGAAAAGCGTCCCATTTTGGTACAAATGGGAATTTGAAGAAATGTAGACATAATTGGTGACCAAGGGGTAACCAAAGTTCAATATATTAGTATAATAGTCTAAATATAGCTTTGAAACCCTTTAGAATGGATTCTAAGCAATATATAGTCCTAACTATTGTTTTGAAACTTTGGGAAGAAAATCGTCCCGTTTTGGTACAAATTGGAATTTGAAGAAATGTACCAAAATTGGTGACCAAGGAGTAACCAAAGTTCAATATATTAGTATAATAGTCTAAATATAGCTTTGAACCCCTTTAGAATGGATTCTACCCAATATATAGTCCTAACTATTGTTTTGAAACTTTAGGAAGCGTTTTGGTACAAATGGGAAATTGAAGAAATGTACACAAAATTTGTGACGAAGGAGTAAAAAAAGTTCAATATGTTAGTATAATAGTCTAATTATAGCTTTGAACCCCTTTAGAATGGATTTTAAGCAATATATAGTCCTAACTATTGTTTTGAAACTTTAGGAAGCGTTTTGGTACAAATGGGAATTTGAAGAAATGTAGACATAATTGGTGACCAAGGGGTAACCAAAGTTCAATATATTAGTATAATAGTCTAAATATAGCTTTGAAACCCTTTAGAATGGATTCTAAGAAATATATAGTACTAACTATTGTTTTGAAACTTTGGGAAGAAAATCGTCCCATTTTGGTACAAATGGGAATTTGAAGAAATGTAGACATAATTGGTGACCAAGGGGTAACCAAAGTTCAATATATTAGTATAATAGTCTAAATATAGCTTTGAAACCCTTTAGAATGGATTCTAAGCAATATATAGTCCTAACTATTGTTTTGAAACTTTGGGAAGAAAATCGTCCCGTTTTGGTACAAATTGGAATTTGAAGAAATGTAGACAAAATTAATGACCAAGGAGTAACCAAAGTTCAGTATATTTGTATAATAGTCTAAATATAGCTTTGAACCCCTTTAGAATGGATTCTAAGCAATATATAGTCCTAACTATAGTTTTGAAACTTTGGGAAGAAAAGCGTCCCATTTTGGTACAAATGGGAATTTGAAGAAATGTAGACATAATTGGTGACCAAGGAGTAACCAAAGTTCAATATACTAGTATAATAGTCTAAATATAGCTTTGAACCCCTTTAGAATGTATTCTAAGCAATATATAGTCCTAACTATTGTTTTGAAACTTTAGGAAGTGTTTTGGTACAAATGGGAATTTGAAGAAATGTACACAAAATTTGTGACCAAGGAGTAAAAAAAGTTCAATATATTAGTATAATAGTCTAATTATAGCTTTGAACCCCTTTAGAATGGATTCTAAGCAATATATAGTCCTAACTATTGTTTTGAAACTTTAGGAAGCGTTTTGGTACAAATGGGAATTTGAAGAAATGTACACAAAATTTGAGACCAAGGAGTAACCAAAGTTCAATATATTAGTATAATAGTCTAAATATAGCTTTGAACCCCTTTAGAATGGATTCTAACCAATATATTGTCCTAACTATTGTTTTGAAACTTTGGGAAGAAAATCGTCCCATTTTGGTACAAATGGGAATTTGAAGAAATGTAGACATAATTGGTGACCAAGGGGTAACCAAAGTTCAATATATTAGTATAATAGTCTAAATATAGCTTTGAAACCCTTTAGAATGGATTCTAAGCAATATATAGTACTAACTATTGTTTTGAAACTTTGGGAAGAAAATCGTCCCATTTTGGTACAAATGGGAATTTGAAGAAATGTAGACATAATTGGTGACCAAGGGGTAACCAAAGTTCAATATATTAGTATAATAGTCTAAATATAGCTTTGAAACCCTTTAGAATGGATTCTATAGTCCTAACTATTGTTTTGAAACTTTGGGAAGAAAATCGTCCCGTTTTGGTACATATTGGAATTTGAAGAAATGTAGACAAAATTAATGACCAAGGAGTAACCAAAGTTCAGTATATTTGTATAATAGTCTAAGTATAGCTTTGAACCCCTTTAGAATGGATTCTAAGCAATATATAGTCCTAACTATAGTTTTGAAACTTTGGGAAGAAAAGCGTCCCATTTTGGTACAAATGGGAATTTGAAGAAATGTAGACATAATTGGTGACCAAGGAGTAACCAAAGTTCAATATACTAGTATAATAGTCTAAATATAGCTTTGAACCCCTTTAGAATGTATTCTAAGCAATATATAGTCCTAACTATTGTTTTGAAACTTTAGGAAGTGTTTTGGTACAAATGGGAATTTGAAGAAATGTACACAAAATTTGTGACCAAGGAGTAAAAAAAGTTCAATATATTAGTATAATAGTCTAATTATAGCTTTGAACCCCTTTAGAATGGATTCTAAGCAATATATAGTCCTAACTATTGTTTTGAAACTTTAGGAAGCGTTTTGGTACAAATGGGAATTTGAAGAAATGTACACAAAATTTGAGACCAAGGAGTAACCAAAGTTCAATATATTAGTATAATAGTCTAAATATAGCTTTGAACCCCTTTAGAATGGATTCTAACCAATATATTGTCCTAACTATAGTTTTGAAACTTTAGGAAGAAAATCGTGTCGTTTGGGTACAAATGTGAATTTGAAGAAATGTAGACATAATTGGTGACCAAGGAGTAACCAAAGTTCAATATACTAGTATAATAGTCTAAATATAGCTTTGAACCCCTTTAGAATGGATTCTAAGCAATATATAGTCCTAACTATTGTTTTGAAACTTTAGGAAGTGTTTTGGTACAAATGGGAATTTGAAGAAATGTAGACAAAATTAATGACCAAGGAGTAACCAAAGTTCAGTATATTTGTATAATAGTCTAAATATAGCTTTGAACCCCTTTAGAATGGATTCTAAGCAATATATAGTCCTAACTATAGTTTTGAAACTTTGGGAAGAAAATCGTCCCATTTTGGTACAAATGGGAATTTGAAGAAATATAGACATAATTGGTGACCAAGGGGTAACCAAAGTTCAATATATTAGTATAATAGTCTAAATATAGCTTTGAAACCCTTTAGAATGGATTCTAAGCAATATATAGTCCTAACTATTGTTTTGAAACTTTGGGAAGAAAATCGTCCCGTTTTGGTACAAATTGGAATTTGAAGAAATGTAGACAAAATTAATGACCAAGGAGTAACCAAAGTTCAGTATATTTGTATAATAGTCTAAATATAGCTTTGAACCCCTTTAGAATGGATTCTAAGCAATATATAGTCCTAACTATAGTTTTGAAACTTTGGGAAGAAAAGCGTCCCATTTTGGTACAAATGGGAATTTGAAGAAATGTAGACATAATTGGTGACCAAGGGGTAACCAAAGTTCAATATATTAGTATAATAGTCTAAATATAGCTTTGAAACCCTTTAGAATGGATTCTAAGCAATATATAGTCCTAACTATTGTTTTGAAACTTTGGGAAGAAAATCGTCCCGTTTTGGTACAAATTGGAATTTGAAGAAATGTACCAAAATTGGTGACCAAGGAGTAACCAAAGTTCAATATATTAGTATAATAGTCTAAATATAGCTTTGAACCCCTTTAGAATGGATTCTACCCAATATATAGTCCTAACTATTGTTTTGAAACTTTAGGAAGCGTTTTGGTACAAATGGGAAATTGAAGAAATGTACACAAAATTTGTGACGAAGGAGTAAAAAAAGTTCAATATGTTAGTATAATAGTCTAATTATAGCTTTGAACCCCTTTAGAATGGATTTTAAGCAATATATAGTCCTAACTATTGTTTTGAAACTTTAGGAAGCGTTTTGGTACAAATGGGAATTTGAAGAAATGTAGACATAATTGGTGACCAAGGGGTAACCAAAGTTCAATATATTAGTATAATAGTCTAAATATAGCTTTGAAACCCTTTAGAATGGATTCTAAGAAATATATAGTACTAACTATTGTTTTGAAACTTTGGGAAGAAAATCGTCCCATTTTGGTACAAATGGGAATTTGAAGAAATGTAGACATAATTGGTGACCAAGGGGTAACCAAAGTTCAATATATTAGTATAATAGTCTAAATATAGCTTTGAAACCCTTTAGAATGGATTCTAAGCAATATATAGTCCTAACTATTGTTTTGAAACTTTGGGAAGAAAATCGTCCCGTTTTGGTACAAATTGGAATTTGAAGAAATGTAGACAAAATTAATGACCAAGGAGTAACCAAAGTTCAGTATATTTGTATAATAGTCTAAATATAGCTTTGAACCCCTTTAGAATGGATTCTAAGCAATATATAGTCCTAACTATAGTTTTGAAACTTTGGGAAGAAAAGCGTCCCATTTTGGTACAAATGGGAATTTGAAGAAATGTAGACATAATTGGTGACCAAGGAGTAACCAAAGTTCAATATACTAGTATAATAGTCTAAATATAGCTTTGAACCCCTTTAGAATGTATTCTAAGCAATATATAGTCCTAACTATTGTTTTGAAACTTTAGGAAGTGTTTTGGTACAAATGGGAATTTGAAGAAATGTACACAAAATTTGTGACCAAGGAGTAAAAAAAGTTCAATATATTAGTATAATAGTCTAATTATAGCTTTGAACCCCTTTAGAATGGATTCTAAGCAATATATAGTCCTAACTATTGTTTTGAAACTTTAGGAAGCGTTTTGGTACAAATGGGAATTTGAAGAAATGTACACAAAATTTGAGACCAAGGAGTAACCAAAGTTCAATATATTAGTATAATAGTCTAAATATAGCTTTGAACCCCTTTAGAATGGATTCTAACCAATATATTGTCCTAACTATTGTTTTGAAACTTTGGGAAGAAAATCGTCCCATTTTGGTACAAATGGGAATTTGAAGAAATGTAGACATAATTGGTGACCAAGGGGTAACCAAAGTTCAATATATTAGTATAATAGTCTAAATATAGCTTTGAAACCCTTTAGAATGGATTCTAAGCAATATATAGTCCTAACTATTGTTTTGAAACTTTGGGAAGAAAATCGTCCCGTTTTGGTACAAATTGGAATTTGAAGAAATGTACCAAAATTGGTGACCAAGGAGTAACCAAAGTTCAATATATTAGTATAATAGTCTAAATATAGCTTTGAACCCCTTTAGAATGGATTCTACCCAATATATAGTCCTAACTATTGTTTTGAAACTTTAGGAAGCGTTTTGGTACAAATGGGAATTTGAAGAAATGTACACAAAATTTGAGACCAAGGAGTAACCAAAGTTCAATATATTAGTATAATAGTCTAAATATAGCTTTGAACCCCTTTAGAATGGATTCTAACCAATATATTGTCCTAACTATAGTTTTGAAACTTTGGGAAGAAAATCGTGTCGTTTGGGTACAAATGTGAATTTGAAGAAATGTAGACATAATTGGTGACCAAGGAGTAACCAAAGTTCAATATACTAGTATAATAGTCTAAATATAGCTTTGAACCCCTTTAGAATGGATTCTAAGCAATATATAGTCCTAACTATTGTTTTGAAACTTTAGGAAGTGTTTTGGTACAAATGGGAAATTGAAGAAATGTACACAAAATTTGTGACCAAGGAGTAAAAAAAGTTCAATATATTAGTATAATAGTCTAAATATAGCTTTGAACCCCTTTAGAATGGATTCTAAGCAATATATAGTCCTAACTATTGTTTTGAAACTTTAGGAAGCGTTTTGGTACAAATGGAAATTTGAAGAAATGTACACAAAATTTGAGACCAAGGAGTAACCAAAGTTCAATATATTAGTATAATAGTCTAAATATAGCTTTGAACCCCTTTAGAATGGATTCTAACCAATATATTGTCCTAACTATTGTTTTGAAACTTTGGGAAGAAAATCGTCCCATTTTGGTACAAATGGGAATTTGAAGAAATGTAGACATAATTGGTGACCAAGGGGTAACCAAAGTTCAATATATTAGTATAATAGTCTAAATATAGCTTTGAAACCCTTTAGAATGGATTCTAAGCAATATATAGTCCTAACTATTGTTTTGAAACTTTGGGAAGAAAATCGTCCCGTTTTGGTACAAATTGGAATTTGAAGAAATGTACCAAAATTGGTGACCAAGGAGTAACCAAAGTTCAATATATTAGTATAATAGTCTAAATATAGCTTTGAACCCCTTTAGAATGGATTCTACCCAATATATAGTCCTAACTATTGTTTTGAAACTTTAGGAAGCGTTTTGGTACAAATGGGAAATTGAAGAAATGTACACAAAATTTGTGACGAAGGAGTAAAAAAAGTTCAATATGTTAGTATAATAGTCTAATTATAGCTTTGAACCCCTTTAGAATGGATTTTAAGCAATATATAGTCCTAACTATTGTTTTGAAACTTTAGGAAGCGTTTTGGTACAAATGGGAATTTGAAGAAATGTAGACATAATTGGTGACCAAGGGGTAACCAAAGTTCAATATATTAGTATAATAGTCTAAATATAGCTTTGAAACCCTTTAGAATGGATTCTAAGAAATATATAGTACTAACTATTGTTTTGAAACTTTGGGAAGAAAATCGTCCCATTTTGGTACAAATGGGAATTTGAAGAAATGTAGACATAATTGGTGACCAAAGGGTAACCAAAGTTCAATATATTAGTATAATAGTCTAAATATAGCTTTGAAACCCTTTAGAATGGATTCTAAGCAATATATAGTCCTAACTATTGTTTTGAAACTTTGGGAAGAAAATCGTCCCGTTTTGGTACAAATTGGAATTTGAAGAAATGTAGACAAAATTAATGACCAAGGAGTAACCAAAGTTCAGTATATTTGTATAATAGTCTAAATATAGCTTTGAACCCCTTTAGAATGGATTCTAAGCAATATATAGTCCTAACTATAGTTTTGAAACTTTGGGAAGAAAAGCGTCCCATTTTGGTACAAATGGGAATTTGAAGAAATGTAGACATAATTGGTGACCAAGGAGTAACCAAAGTTCAATATACTAGTATAATAGTCTAAATATAGCTTTGAACCCCTTTAGAATGTATTCTAAGCAATATATAGTCCTAACTATTGTTTTGAAACTTTAGGAAGTGTTTTGGTACAAATGGGAATTTGAAGAAATGTACACAAAATTTGTGACCAAGGAGTAAAAAAAGTTCAATATATTAGTATAATAGTCTAATTATAGCTTTGAACCCCTTTAGAATGGATTCTAAGCAATATATAGTCCTAACTATTGTTTTGAAACTTTAGGAAGCGTTTTGGTACAAATGGGAATTTGAAGAAATGTACACAAAATTTGAGACCAAGGAGTAACCAAAGTTCAATATATTAGTATAATAGTCTAAATATAGCTTTGAAACCCTTTAGAATGGATTCTAAGCAATATATAGTCCTAACTATTGTTTTGAAACTTTGGGAAGAAAATCGTCCCGTTTTGGTACAAATTGGAATTTGAAGAAATGTACCAAAATTGGTGACCAAGGAGTAACCAAAGTTCAATATATTAGTATAATAGTCTAAATATAGCTTTGAACCCCTTTAGAATGGATTCTACCCAATATATAGTCCTAACTATTGTTTTGAAACTTTAGGAAGCGTTTTGGTACAAATGGGAATTTGAAGAAATGTACACAAAATTTGTGACCAAGGAGTAAAAAAAGTTCAATATATTAGTATAATAGTCTAATTATAGCTTTGAACCCCTTTAGAATGGATTCTAAGCAATATATAGTCCTAACTATTGTTTTGAAACTTTGGGAAGAAAATCGTCCCGTTTTGGTACAAATGGGAATTTGAAGAAATGTAGACATAATTGGTGACCAAGGGGTAACCAAAGTTCAATATATTAGTATAATAGTCTAAATATAGCTTTGAAACCCTTTAGAATGGATTCTAAGAAATATATAGTCCTAACTATTGTTTTGAAACTTTGGGAAGAAAATCGTCCCATTTTGGTACAAATGGGAATTTGAAGAAATGTAGACATAATTGGTGACCAAGGGGTAACCAAAGTTCAATATATTAGTATAATAGTCTAAATATAGCTTTGAAACCCTTTAGAATGGATTCTATAGTCCTAACTATTGTTTTGAAACTTTGGGAAGAAAATCGTCCCGTTTTGGTACATATTGGAATTTGAAGAAATGTAGACAAAATTAATGACCAAGGAGTAACCAAAGTTCAGTATATTTGTATAATAGTCTAAGTATAGCTTTGAACCCCTTTAGAATGGATTCTAAGCAATATATAGTCCTAACTATAGTTTTGAAACTTTGGGAAGAAAAGCGTCCCATTTTGGTACAAATGGGAATTTGAAGAAATGTAGACATAATTGGTGACCAAGGGGTAACCAAAGTTCAATATATTAGTATAATAGTCTAAATATAGCTTTGAACCCCTTTAGAATGGATTCTAACCAATATATTGTCCTAACTATAGTTTTGAAACTTTAGGAAGAAAATCGTGTCGTTTGGGTACAAATGTGAATTTGAAGAAATGTAGACATAATTGGTGACCAAGGAGTAACCAAAGTTCAATATACTAGTATAATAGTCTAAATATAGCTTTGAACCCCTTTAGAATGGATTCTAAGCAATATATAGTCCTAACTATTGTTTTGAAACTTTAGGAAGTGTTTTGGTACAAATGGGAATTTGAAGAAATGTAGACAAAATTAATGACCAAGGAGTAACCAAAGTTCAGTATATTTGTATAATAGTCTAAATATAGCTTTGAACCCCTTTAGAATGGATTCTAAGCAATATATAGTCCTAACTATAGTTTTGAAACTTTGGGAAGAAAATCGTCCCATTTTGGTACAAATGGGAATTTGAAGAAATATAGACATAATTGGTGACCAAGGGGTAACCAAAGTTCAATATATTAGTATAATAGTCTAAATATAGCTTTGAAACCCTTTAGAATGGATTCTAAGCAATATATAGTCCTAACTATTGTTTTGAAACTTTGGGAAGAAAATCGTCCCGTTTTGGTACAAATTGGAATTTGAAGAAATGTAGACAAAATTAATGACCAAGGAGTAACCAAAGTTCAGTATATTTGTATAATAGTCTAAATATAGCTTTGAACCCCTTTAGAATGGATTCTAAGCAATATATAGTCCTAACTATAGTTTTGAAACTTTGGGAAGAAAAGCGTCCCATTTTGGTACAAATGGGAATTTGAAGAAATGTAGACATAATTGGTGACCAAGGGGTAACCAAAGTTCAATATATTAGTATAATAGTCTAAATATAGCTTTGAAACCCTTTAGAATGGATTCTAAGCAATATATAGTCCTAACTATTGTTTTGAAACTTTGGGAAGAAAATCGTCCCGTTTTGGTACAAATTGGAATTTGAAGAAATGTACCAAAATTGGTGACCAAGGAGTAACCAAAGTTCAATATATTAGTATAATAGTCTAAATATAGCTTTGAACCCCTTTAGAATGGATTCTACCCAATATATAGTCCTAACTATTGTTTTGAAACTTTAGGAAGCGTTTTGGTACAAATGGGAAATTGAAGAAATGTACACAAAATTTGTGACGAAGGAGTAAAAAAAGTTCAATATGTTAGTATAATAGTCTAATTATAGCTTTGAACCCCTTTAGAATGGATTTTAAGCAATATATAGTCCTAACTATTGTTTTGAAACTTTAGGAAGCGTTTTGGTACAAATGGGAATTTGAAGAAATGTAGACATAATTGGTGACCAAGGGGTAACCAAAGTTCAATATATTAGTATAATAGTCTAAATATAGCTTTGAAACCCTTTAGAATGGATTCTAAGAAATATATAGTACTAACTATTGTTTTGAAACTTTGGGAAGAAAATCGTCCCATTTTGGTACAAATGGGAATTTGAAGAAATGTAGACATAATTGGTGACCAAGGGGTAACCAAAGTTCAATATATTAGTATAATAGTCTAAATATAGCTTTGAAACCCTTTAGAATGGATTCTAAGCAATATATAGTCCTAACTATTGTTTTGAAACTTTGGGAAGAAAATCGTCCCGTTTTGGTACAAATTGGAATTTGAAGAAATGTAGACAAAATTAATGACCAAGGAGTAACCAAAGTTCAGTATATTTGTATAATAGTCTAAATATAGCTTTGAACCCCTTTAGAATGGATTCTAAGCAATATATAGTCCTAACTATAGTTTTGAAACTTTGGGAAGAAAAGCGTCCCATTTTGGTACAAATGGGAATTTGAAGAAATGTAGACATAATTGGTGACCAAGGAGTAACCAAAGTTCAATATACTAGTATAATAGTCTAAATATAGCTTTGAACCCCTTTAGAATGTATTCTAAGCAATATATAGTCCTAACTATTGTTTTGAAACTTTAGGAAGCGTTTTGGTACAAATGGGAATTTGAAGAAATGTACACAAAATTTGAGACCAAGGAGTAACCAAAGTTCAATATATTAGTATAATAGTCTAAATATAGCTTTGAACCCCTTTAGAATGGATTCTAACCAATATATTGTCCTAACTATTGTTTTGAAACTTTGGGAAGAAAATCGTCCCATTTTGGTACAAATGGGAATTTGAAGAAATGTAGACATAATTGGTGACCAAGGGGTAACCAAAGTTCAATATATTAGTATAATAGTCTAAATATAGCTTTGAAACCCTTTAGAATGGATTCTAAGCAATATATAGTCCTAACTATTGTTTTGAAACTTTAGGAAGCGTTTTGGTACAAATGGGAATTTGAAGAAATGTACACAAAATTTGTGACCAAGGAGTAAAAAAAGTTCAATATATTAGTATAATAGTCTAATTATAGCTTTGAACCCCTTTAGAATGGATTCTAAGCAATATATAGTCCTAACTATTGTTTTGAAACTTTAGGAAGCGTTTTGGTACAAATGGGAATTTGAAGAAATGTAGACATAATTGGTGACCAAGGGGTAACCAAAGTTCAATATATTAGTATAATAGTCTAAATATAGCTTTGAAACCCTTTAGAATGGATTCTAAGAAATATATAGTCCTAACTATTGTTTTGAAACTTTGGGAAGAAAATCGTCCCGTTTTGGTACAAATTGGAATTTGAAGAAATGTACCAAAATTGGTGACCAAGGAGTAACCAAAGTTCAATATATTAGTATAATAGTCTAAATATAGCTTTGAACCCCTTTAGAATGGATTCTACCCAATATATAGTCCTAACTATTGTTTTGAAACTTTAGGAAGCGTTTTGGTACAAATGGGAATTTGAAGAAATGTACACAAAATTTGTGACCAAGGAGTAAAAAAAGTTCAATATATTAGTATAATAGTCTAATTATAGCTTTGAACCCCTTTAGAATGGATTCTAAGCAATATATAGTCCTAACTATTGTTTTGAAACTTTAGGAAGCGTTTTGGTACAAATGGGAATTTGAAGAAATGTAGACATAATTGGTGACCAAGGGGTAACCAAAGTTCAATATATTAGTATAATAGTCTAAATATAGCTTTGAAACCCTTTAGAATGGATTCTAAGAAATATATAGTCCTAACTATTGTTTTGAAACTTTGGGAAGAAAATCGTCCCATTTTGGTACAAATGGGAATTTGAAGAAATGTAGACATAATTGGTGACCAAGGGGTAACCAAAGTTCAATATATTAGTATAATAGTCTAAATATAGCTTTGAAACCCTTTAGAATGGATTCTATAGTCCTAACTATTGTTTTGAAACTTTGGGAAGAAAATCGTCCCGTTTTGGTACATATTGGAATTTGAAGAAATGTAGACAAAATTAATGACCAAGGAGTAACCAAAGTTCAGTATATTTGTATAATAGTCTAAGTATAGCTTTGAACCCCTTTAGAATGGATTCTAAGCAATATATAGTCCTAACTATAGTTTTGAAACTTTGGGAAGAAAAGCGTCCCATTTTGGTACAAATGGGAATTTGAAGAAATGTAGACATAATTGGTGACCAAGGAGTAACCAAAGTTCAATATACTAGTATAATAGTCTAAATATAGCTTTGAACCCCTTTAGAATGTATTCTAAGCAATATATAGTCCTAACTATTGTTTTGAAACTTTAGGAAGTGTTTTGGTACAAATGGGAATTTGAAGAAATGTACACAAAATTTGTGACCAAGGAGTAAAAAAAGTTCAATATATTAGTATAATAGTCTAATTATAGCTTTGAACCCCTTTAGAATGGATTCTAAGCAATATATAGTCCTAACTATTGTTTTGAAACTTTAGGAAGCGTTTTGGTACAAATGGGAATTTGAAGAAATGTACACAAAATTTGAGACCAAGGAGTAACCAAAGTTCAATATATTAGTATAATAGTCTAAATATAGCTTTGAACCCCTTTAGAATGGATTCTAACCAATATATTGTCCTAACTATAGTTTTGAAACTTTAGGAAGAAAATCGTGTCGTTTGGGTACAAATGTGAATTTGAAGAAATGTAGACATAATTGGTGACCAAGGAGTAACCAAAGTTCAATATACTAGTATAATAGTCTAAATATAGCTTTGAACCCCTTTAGAATGGATTCTAAGCAATATATAGTCCTAACTATTGTTTTGAAACTTTAGGAAGTGTTTTGGTACAAATGGGAATTTGAAGAAATGTAGACAAAATTAATGACCAAGGAGTAACCAAAGTTCAGTATATTTGTATAATAGTCTAAATATAGCTTTGAACCCCTTTAGAATGGATTCTAAGCAATATATAGTCCTAACTATAGTTTTGAAACTTTGGGAAGAAAATCGTCCCATTTTGGTACAAATGGGAATTTGAAGAAATGTAGACATAATTGGTGACCAAGGGGTAACCAAAGTTCAATATATTAGTATAATAGTCTAAATATAGCTTTGAAACCCTTTAGAATGGATTCTAAGCAATATATAGTCCTAACTATTGTTTTGAAACTTTGGGAAGAAAATCGTCCCGTTTTGGTACAAATTGGAATTTGAAGAAATGTAGACAAAATTAATGACCAAGGAGTAACCAAAGTTCAATATATTAGTATAATAGTCTAAATATAGCTTTGAACCCCTTTAGAATGGATTCTAACCAATATATTGTCCTAACTATAGTTTTGAAACTTTGGGAAGAAAATCGTGTCGTTTGGGTACAAATGTGAATTTGAAGAAATGTAGACATAATTGGTGACCAAGGAGTAACCAAAGTTCAATATACTAGTATAATAGTCTAAATATAGCTTTGAACCCCTTTAGAATGGATTCTAAGCAATATATAGTCCTAACTATTGTTTTGAAACTTTAGGAAGTGTTTTGGTACAAATGGGAAATTGAAGAAATGTACACAAAATTTGTGACCAAGGAGTAAAAAAAGTTCAATATATTAGTATAATAGTCTAAATATAGCTTTGAACCCCTTTAGAATGGATTCTAAGCAATATATAGTCCTAACTATTGTTTTGAAACTTTGGGAAGAAAATCTTACCGTTTTGTTACAAATGGGAATTTGAAGAAATGTAGACAAAATTAATGACCAAGGAGTAACCAAAGTTCAGTATATTTGTATAATAGTCTAATTATAGCTTTGAACCCCTTTAGAATGGATTCTAAGCAATATATAGTCCTAACTATTGTTTTGAAACTTTAGGAAGCGTTTTGGTACAAATGGGAATTTGAAGAAATGTACACAAAATTTGAGACCAAGGAGTAACCAAAGTTCAATATATTAGTATAATAGTCTAAATATAGCTTTGAACCCCTTTAGAATGGATTCTAACCAATATATAGTCCTAACTATTGTTTTGAAACTTTGGGAAGAAAATTGTCCCATTTTGGTACAAATGGGAATTTGAAGAAATGTAGACATAATTGGTGACCAAGGGGTAACCAAAGTTCAATATATTAGTATAATAGTCTAAATATAGCTTTGAAACCCTTTAGAATGGATTCTAAGCAATATATAGTCCTAACTATTGTTTTGAAACTTTGGGAAGAAAATCGTCCCGTTTTGGTACAAATTGGAATTTGAAGAAATGTACCAAAATTGGTGACCAAGGAGTAACCAAAGTTCAATATATTAGTATAATAGTCTAAATATAGCTTTGAACCCCTTTAGAATGGATTCTACCCAATATATAGTCCTAACTATTGTTTTGAAACTTTAGGAAGCGTTTTGGTACAAATGGGAATTTGAAGAAATGTACACAAAATTTGTGACCAAGGAGTAAAAAAAGTTCAATATATTAGTATAATAGTCTAATTATAGCTTTGAACCCCTTTAGAATGGATTCTAAGCAATATATAGTCCTAACTATTGTTTTGAAACTTTAGGAAGCGTTTTGGTACAAATGGGAATTTGAAGAAATGTAGACATAATTGGTGACCAAGGGGTAACCAAAGTTCAATATATTAGTATAATAGTCTAAATATAGCTTTGAAACCCTTTAGAATAGATTCTAAGCAATATATAGTCCTAACTATTGTTTTGAAACTTTGGGAAGAAAATCGTCCCATTTTGGTACAAATGGGAATTTGAAGAAATGTAGACATAATTGGTGACCAAGGGGTAACCAAAGTTCAATATATTAGTATAATAGTCTAAATATAGCTTTGAAACCCTTTAGAATGGATTCTAAGCAATATATAGTCCTAACTATTGTTTTGAAACTTTGGGAAGAAAATCGTCCCGTTTTGGTACAAATTGGAATTTGAAGAAATGTAGACAAAATTAATGACCAAGGAGTAACCAAAGTTCAGTATATTTGTATAATAGTCTAAATATAGCTTTGAACCCCTTTAGAATGGATTCTAAGCAATATATAGTCCTAACTATAGTTTTGAAACTTTGGGAAGAAAAGCGTCCCATTTTGGTACAAATGGGAATTTGAAGAAATGTAGACATAATTGGTGACCAAGGAGTAACCAAAGTTCAATATACTAGTATAATAGTCTAAATATAGCTTTGAACCCCTTTAGAATGTATTCTAAGCAATATATAGTCCTAACTATTGTTTTGAAACTTTAGGAAGTGTTTTGGTACAAATGGGAATTTGAAGAAATGTACACAAAATTTGTGACCAAGGAGTAAAAAAAGTTCAATATATTAGTATAATAGTCTAATTATAGCTTTGAACCCCTTTAGAATGGATTCTAAGCAATATATAGTCCTAACTATTGTTTTGAAACTTTAGGAAGCGTTTTGGTACAAATGGGAATTTGAAGAAATGTACACAAAATTTGAGACCAAGGAGTAACCAAAGTTCAATATATTAGTATAATAGTCTAAATATAGCTTTGAACCCCTTTAGAATGGATTCTAACCAATATATTGTCCTAACTATAGTTTTGAAACTTTAGGAAGAAAATCATGTCGTTTGGGTACAAATGTGAATTTGAAGAAATGTAGACATAATTGGTGACCAAGGAGTAACCAAAGTTCAATATACTAGTATAATAGTCTAAATATAGCTTTGAACCCCTTTAGAATGGATTCTAAGCAATATATAGTCCTAACTATTGTTTTGAAACTTTAGGAAGTGTTTTGGTACAAATGGGAATTTGAAGAAATGTACACAAAATTTGTGACCAAGGAGTAAAAAAAGTTCAATATATTAGTATAATAGTCTAAATATAGCTTTGAACCCCTTTAGAATGGATTCTAAGCAATATATAGTCCTAACTATTGTTTTGAAACTTTAGGAAGCGTTTTGGTACAAATGGGAATTTGAAGAAATGTACACAAAATTTGTTACCAAGGAGTAAAAAAAGTTCAATATATTAGTATAATAGTCTAAATATAGCTTTGAACCCCTTTAGAATGGATTCTAAGCAATATATAGTCCTAACTATTGTTTTGAAACTTTAGGAAGCGTTTTGGTACAAATGGGAATTTGAAGAAATGTACACAAAATTTGAGACCAAGGAGTAACCAAAGTTCAATATATTAGTATAATAGTCTAAATATAGCTTTGAACCCCTTTAGAATGGATTCTAACCAATATATTGTCCTAACTATTGTTTTGAAACTTTGGGAAGAAAATCGTCCCATTTTGGTACAAATGGGAATTTGAAGAAATGTAGACATAATTGGTGACCAAGGGGTAACCAAAGTTCAATATATTAGTATAATAGTCTAAATATAGCTTTGAAACCCTTTAGAATGGATTCTAAGCAATATATAGTCCTAACTATTGTTTTGAAACTTTGGGAAGAAAATCGTCCCGTTTTGGTACAAATTGGAATTTGAAGAAATGTACCAAAATTGGTGACCAAGGAGTAACCAAAGTTCAATATATTAGTATAATAGTCTAAATATTGCTTTGAACCCCTTTAGAATGGATTCTACCCAATATATAGTCCTAACTATTGTTTTGAAACTTTAGGAAGCGTTTTGGTACAAATGGGAATTTGAAGAAATGTACACAAAATTTGTGACCAAGGAGTAAAAAAAGTTCAATATATTAGTATAATAGTCTAATTATAGCTTTGAACCCCTTTAGAATGGATTCTAAGCAATATATAGTCCTAACTATTGTTTTGAAACTTTAGGAAGCGTTTTGGTACAAATGGGAATTTGAAGAAATGTACACAAAATTTGAGACCAAGGAGTAACCAAAGTTCAATATATTAGTATAATAGTCTAAATATAGCTATGAACCCCTTTAGAATGGATTCTAAGCAATATATAGTCCTAACTATAGTTTTGAAACTTTGGGAAGAAAATCGTCCCGTTTTGGTACAAATTGGAATTTGAAGAAATGTACACAAAATTGGTTACCAAGGAGTAACCAAACTTCAATATATTAGTATAATAGTCTAAATATAGCTTTGAACCCCTTTAGAATGGATTCTAAGCAATATATAGTCCTAACTATTGTTTTGAAACTTTGGGAAGAAAATCGTCCCGTTTGGGTACAAATGTGAATTTTAAGAAATGTAGACATAATTGGTGACCAAGGAGTAACCAAAGTTCAAAGTTCAATATATTAGTATAATAGTCTAAATATAGCTTTGAACCCCTTTAGAATGGATTCTACCCAATATATAGTCCTAACTATTGTTTTGAAACTTTAGGAAGCGTTTTGGTACAAATGGGAATTTGAAGAAATGTACACAAAATTTGTGACCAAGGAGTAAAAAAAGTTCAATATATTAGTATAATAGTCTAAATATAGCTTTGAACCCCTTTAGAATGGATTCTAAGCAATATATAGTCCTAACTATTGTTTTGAAACTTTAGGAAGCGTTTTGGTACAAATGGGAATTTGAAGAAATGTACACAAAATTTGAGACCAAGGAGTAACCAAAGTTCAATATATTAGTATAATAGTCTAAATATAGCTTTGAACCCCTTTAGAATGGATTCTAACCAATATATTGTCCAAACTATTGTTTTGAAACTTTGGGAAGAAAATCGTCCCATTTTGGTACAAATGGGAATTTGAAGAAATGTAGACATAATTGTTGACCAAGGGGTAACCAAAGTTCAATATATTAGTATAATAGTCTAAATATAGCTTTGAAACCCTTTAGAATGGATTCTAAGCAATATATAGTCCTAACTATTGTTTTGAAACTTTGGGAAGAAAATCGTCCCGTTTTGGTACAAATTGGAATTTGAAGAAATGTACCAAAATTGGTGACCAAGGAGTAACCAAAGTTCAATATATTAGTATAATAGTCTAAATATAGCTTTGAACCCCTTTAGAATGGATTCTACCCAATATATAGTCCTAACTATTGTTTTGAAACTTTAGGAAGCGTTTTGGTACAAATGGGAATTTGAAGAAATGTACACAAAATTTGTGACCAAGGAGTAAAAAAAGTTCAATATATTAGTATAATAGTCTAATTATAGCTTTGAACCCCTTTAGAATGGATTCTAAGCAATATATAGTCCTAACTATTGTTTTGAAACTTTAGGAAGCGTTTTGGTACAAATGGGAATTTGAAGAAATGTAGACATAATTGGTGACCAAGGGGTAACCAAAGTTCAATATATTAGTATAATAGTCTAAATATAGCTTTGAAACCCTTTAGAATGGATTCTAAGCAATATATAGTCCTAACTATTGTTTTGAAACTTTGGGAAGAAAATCGTCCCATTTTGGTACAAATGGGAATTTGAAGAAATGTAGACATAATTGGTGACCAAGGGGTAACCAAAGTTCAATATATTAGTATAATAGTCTAAATATAGCTTTGAAACCCTTTAGAATGGATTCTAAGCAATATATAGTCCTAACTATTGTTTTGAAACTTTGGGAAGAAAATCGTCCCGTTTTGGTACAAATTGGAATTTGAAGAAATGTAGACAAAATTAATGACCAAGGAGTAACCAAAGTTCAGTATATTTGTATAATAGTCTAAATATAGCTTTGAACCCCTTTAGAATGGATTCTAAGCAATATATAGTCCTAACTATAGTTTTGAAACTTTGGGAAGAAAAGCGTCCCATTTTGGTACAAATGGGAATTTGAAGAAATGTAGACATAATTGGTGACCAAGGAGTAACCAAAGTTCAATATACTAGTATAATAGTCTAAATATAGCTTTGAACCCCTTTAGAATGTATTCTAAGCAATATATAGTCCTAACTATTGTTTTGAAACTTTAGGAAGTGTTTTGGTACAAATGGGAATTTGAAGAAATGTACACAAAATTTGTGACCAAGGAGTAAAAAAAGTTCAATATATTAGTATAATAGTCTAATTATAGCTTTGAACCCCTTTAGAATGGATTCTAAGCAATATATAGTCCTAACTATTGTTTTGAAACTTTAGGAAGCGTTTTGGTACAAATGGGAATTTGAAGAAATGTACACAAAATTTGAGACCAAGGAGTAACCAAAGTTCAATATATTAGTATAATAGTCTAAATATAGCTTTGAACCCCTTTAGAATGGATTCTAACCAATATATTGTCCTAACTATAGTTTTGAAACTTTAGGAAGAAAATCATGTCGTTTGGGTACAAATGTGAATTTGAAGAAATGTAGACATAAATGGTGACCAAGGAGTAACCAAAGTTCAATATACTAGTATAATAGTCTAAATATAGCTTTGAACCCCTTTAGAATGGATTCTAAGCAATATATAGTCCTAACTATTGTTTTGAAACTTTAGGAAGTGTTTTGGTACAAATGGGAATTTGAAGAAATGTACACAAAATTTGTGACCAAGGAGTAAAAAAAGTTCAATATATTAGTATAATAGTCTAAATATAGCTTTGAACCCCTTTAGAATGGATTCTAAGCAATATATAGTCCTAACTATTGTTTTGAAACTTTAGGAAGCGTTTTGGTACAAATGGGAATTTGAAGAAATGTACACAAAATTTGTTACCAAGGAGTAAAAAAAGTTCAATATATTAGTATAATAGTCTAAATATAGCTTTGAACCCCTTTAGAATGGATTCTAAGCAATATATAGTCCTAACTATTGTTTTGAAACTTTAGGAAGCGTTTTTGTACAAATGGGAATTTGAAGAAATGTACACAAAATTTGAGACCAAGGAGTAACCAAAGTTCAATATATTAGTATAATAGTCTAAATATAGCTTTGAACCCCTTTAGAATGGATTCTAACCAATATATTGTCCTCACTATTGTTTTGAAACTTTGGGAAGAAAATCGTCCCATTTTGGTACAAATGGGAATTTGAAGAAATGTAGACATAATTGGTGACCAAGGGGTAACCAAAGTTCAATATATTAGTATAATAGTCTAAATATAGCTTTGAAACCCTTTAGAATGGATTCTAAGCAATATATAGTCCTAACTATTGTTTTGAAACTTTGGGAAGAAAATCGTCCCGTTTTGGTACAAATTGGAATTTGAAGAAATGTACCAAAATTGGTGACCAAGGAGTAACCAAAGTTCAATATATTAGTATAATAGTCTAAATATTGCTTTGAACCCCTTTAGAATGGATTCTACCCAATATATAGTCCTAACTATTGTTTTGAAACTTTAGGAAGCGTTTTGGTACAAATGGGAATTTGAAGAAATGTACACAAAATTTGTGACCAAGGAGTAAAAAAAGTTCAATATATTAGTATAATAGTCTAATTATAGCTTTGAACCCCTTTAGAATGGATTCTAAGCAATATATAGTCCTAACTATTGTTTTGAAACTTTAGGAAGCGTTTTGGTACAAATGGGAATTTGAAGAAATGTACACAAAATTTGAGACCAAGGAGTAACCAAAGTTCAATATATTAGTATAATAGTCTAAATATAGCTATGAACCCCTTTAGAATGGATTCTAAGCAATATATAGTCCTAACTATAGTTTTGAAACTTTGGGAAGAAAATCGTCCCGTTTTGGTACAAATTGGAATTTGAAGAAATGTACACAAAATTGGTTACCAAGGAGTAACCAAACTTCAATATATTAGTATAATAGTCTAAATATAGCTTTGAACCCCTTTAGAATGGATTCTAAGCAATATATAGTCCTAACTATAGTTTTGAAACTTTGGGAAGAAAATCGTCCCGTTTGGGTACAAATGTGAATTTTAAGAAATGTAGACATAATTGGTGACCAAGGAGTAACCAAAGTTCAATATACTAGTATAATAGTCTAAATATAGCTTTGAACCCCTTTAGAATGGATTCTACCCAGTATATAGTCCTAACTATAGTTTTGAAACTTTGGGAAGAAAATCGTCCCGTTTTGGTACAAATTGGAATTTGAAGAAATGTACACAAAATTGGTTACCAAGGAGTAACCAAACTTCAATATATTAGTATAATAGTCTAAATATAGCTTTGAACCCCTTTAGAATGGATTCTAACCAATATATTGTCCTAACTATTGTTTTGAAACTTTGGGAAGAAAATCGTCCCATTTTGGTACAAATGGGAATTTGAAGAAATGTAGACATAATTGGTGACCAAGGGGTAACCAAAGTTCAATATATTAGTATAATAGTCTAAATATAGCTTTGAAACCCTTTAGAATGGATTCTAAGCAATATATAGTCCTAACTATTGTTTTGAAACTTTAGGAAGCGTTTTTGTACAAATGGGAATTTGAAGAAATGTACACAAAATTTGAGACCAAGGAGTAACCAAAGTTCAATATATTAGTATAATAGTCTAAATATAGCTTTGAACCCCTTTAGAATGGATTCTAAGCAATATATAGTCCTAACTATTGTTTTGAAACTTTAGGAAGCGTTTTTGTACAAATGGGAATTTGAAGAAATGTACACAAAATTTGAGACCAAGGAGTAACCAAAGTTCAATATATTAGTATAATAGTCTAAATATAGCTTTGAACCCCTTTAGAATGGATTCTAACCAATATATTGTCCTCACTATTGTTTTGAAACTTTGGGAAGAAAATCGTCCCATTTTGGTACAAATGGGAATTTGAAGAAATGTAGACAAAATTGGTGACCAAGGAGAACCAAACTTCAATATATTAGTATAATAGTCTAAATATAGCTTTGAACCCCTTTAGAATGGATTCTAAGCAATATATAGTCCTAACTATAGTTTTGAAACTTTGGGAAGAAAATCGTCCCGTTTTGGTACAAATTGGAATTTGAAGAAATGTACCAAAATTGGTGACCAAGGAGTAACCAAAGTTCAATATATTAGTATAATAGTCTAAATATTGCTTTGAACCCCTTTAGAATGGATTCTACCCAATATATAGTCCTAACTATTGTTTTGAAACTTTAGGAAGCGTTTTGGTACAAATGGGAATTTGAAGAAATGTACACAAAATTTGTGACCAAGGAGTAAAAAAAGTTCAATATATTAGTATAATAGTCTAATTATAGCTTTGAACCCCTTTAGAATGGATTCTAAGCAATATATAGTCCTAACTATAGTTTTGAAACTTTGGGAAGAAAATCGTCCCGTTTTGGTACAAATTGGAATTTGAAGAAATGTACACAAAATTGGTTACCAAGGAGTAACCAAACTTCAATATATTAGTATAATAGTCTAAATATAGCTTTGAACCCCTTTAGAATGGATTCTAAGCAATATATAGTCCTAACTATAGTTTTGAAACTTTGGGAAGAAAATCGTCCCGTTTGGGTACAAATGTGAATTTTAAGAAATGTAGACATAATTGGTGACCAAGGAGTAACCAAAGTTCAATATACTAGTATAATAGTCTAAATATAGCTTTGAACCCCTTTAGAATGGATTCTACCCAGTATATAGTCCTAACTATAGTTTTGAAACTTTGGGAAGAAAATCGTCCCGTTTGGGTACAAATGTGAATTTGAAGAAATGTAGACATAATTGGTGACCAAGGAGTAACCAAAGTTTAATATACTACTATAATAGTCTAAATATAGCTTTGAACCCCTTTAGAATGGATTCTAACCAATATATATTCCTAACTATAGTTTTGAAACTTTGGGAAGAAAATCTTACCGTTTTGTTACAAATGGGAATTTGAAGAAATGTAGACAAAATTAATGACCAAGGAGTAACCAAAGTTCAGTATATTTGTATAATAGTCTAATTATAGCTTTGAACCCCTTTAGAATGGATTCTAAGCAATATATAGTCCTAACTATTGTTTTGAAACTTTAGGAAGCGTTTTGGTACAAATGGGAATTTGAAGAAATGTACACAAAATTTGAGACCAAGGAGTAACCAAAGTTCAATATATTAGTATAATAGTCTAAATATAGCTTTGAACCCCTTTAGAATGGATTCTAACCAATATATAGTCCTAACTATTGTTTTGAAACTTTGGGAAGAAAATTGTCCCATTTTGGTACAAATGGGAATTTGAAGAAATGTAGACATAATTGGTGACCAAGGGGTAACCAAAGTTCAATATATTAGTATAATAGTCTAAATATAGCTTTGAAACCCTTTAGAATGGATTCTAAGCAATATATAGTCCTAACTATTGTTTTGAAACTTTGGGAAGAAAATCGTCCCGTTTTGGTACAAATTGGAATTTGAAGAAATGTAGACAAAATTAATGACCAAGGAGTAACCAAAGTTCAGTATATTTGTATAATAGTCTAAATATAGCTTTGAACCCCTTTAGAATGGATTCTAAGCAATATATAGTCCTAATTATAGTTTTGAAACTTTGGGAAGAAAAGCGTCCCATTTTGGTAGAAATGGGAATTTGAAGAAATGTAGACATAATTGGTGACCAAGGAGTAACCAAAGTTCAATATACTAGTATAATATTCTAAATATAGCTTTGAACCCCTTTAGAATGGATTCTAAGCAATATATAGTCCTAACTATTGTTTTGAAACTTTAGGAAGTGTTTTGGTACAAATGGGAATTTGAAGAAATGTACACAAAATTTGTGACCAAGGAGTAAAAAAAGTTCAATATATTAGTATAATAGTCTAATTATAGCTTTGAACCCCTTTAGAATGGATTCTAACCAATATATATTCCTAACTATAGTTTTGAAACTTTGGGAAGAAAATCTTACCGTTTGTTACAAATGGGAATTTGAAGAAATGTAGACAAAATTAATGACCAAGGAGTAACCAAAGTTCAGTATATTTGTATAATAGTCTAAATATAGCTTTGAACCCCTTTAGAATGGATTCTAAGCAATATATAGTCCTAACTATAGTTTTGAAACATTGGGAAGAAAATCGTCCCATTTTGGTACAAATGGGAATTTGAAGAAATGTAGACATAATTGGTGACCAAGGGGTAACCAAAGTTCAATATATTAGTATAATAGTCTAAATATAGCTTTGAAACCCTTTAGAATGGATTCTAAGCAATATATAGTCCTAACTATAGTTTTGAAACTTTGGGAAGAAAATCGTCCCATTTTGGTACAAATGGGAATTTGAAGAAATGTACACAAAATTGGTTACCAAGGAGTAACCAAAGTTCAATATATTAGTATAATAGTCTAAATATAGCTTTGAACCCCTTTAGAATGGATTCTAAGCAATATATAGTCCTAACTATAGTTTTGAAACTTTGGGAAGAAAATCGTCCCATTTTGGTACAAATGGGAATTTGAAGAAATGTAGACATAATTGGTGACCAAGGGGTAACCAAAGTTCAATATATTAGTATAATAGTCTAAATATAGCTTTGAAACCCTTTAGAATGGATTCTAAGCAATATATAGTCCTAACTATTGTTTTGAAACTTTGGGAAGAAAATTGTCCCATTTTGGTACAAATGGGAATTTGAAGAAATGTAGACATAATTGGTGACCAAGGGGTAACCAAAGTTCAATATATTAGTATAATAGTTTAAATATAGCTTTGAACCCCTTTAGAATGGATTCTAACCAATATATAGTCCTAACTATAGTTTTGAAACTATGGGAAGAAAATCGTTCCGTTTTGGTACAAATGGGAATTTGAAGAAATGTAGACAAAATTGGTGACCAAGGAGTAACCAAAGTTCAATATACTAGTATAATAGTCTAAATATAGCTTTGAACCCCTTTAGAATGGATTCTACCCAGTATATAGTCCTAACTATAGTTTTGAAACTTTGGGAAGAAAAGCGTCCCATTTTGGTACAAATGGGAATTTGAAGAAATGTAGACATAACTGGTGACCAAGGAGTAACCAAAGTTCAATATATTAGTATAATAGTTTAAATATAGCTTTGAAACCCTTTAGAATGGATTCTAAGCAATATATAGTCCTAACTATTGTTTGGAAACTTTGGGAAGAAAATCGTCCCGTTTTGGTACAAATTGGAATTTGAAGAAATGTACCAAAATTGGTGACCAAGGAGTAACCAAAGTTCAATATATTAGTATAATAGTCTAAATATTGCTTTGAACCCCTTTAGAATGGATTCTACCCAATATATAGTCCTAACTATTGTTTTGAAACTTTAGGAAGCGTTTTGGTACAAATGGGAATTTGAAGAAATGTACACAAAATTTGTGACCAAGGAGTAAAAAAAGTTCAATATATTAGTATAATAGTCTAAATATAGCTTTGAAACCCTTTAGAATGGATTCTAAGCAATATATAGTCCTAACTATAGTTTTGAAACTTTGGGAAGAAAATCGTCCCGTTTGGGTACAAATGTGAATTTGAAGAAATGTAGACATAATTGGTGACCAAGGAGTAAAAAAAGTTCAATATATTAGTATAATAGTCTAATTATAGCTTTGAACCCCTTTAGAATGGATTCTAAGCAATATATAGTCCTAACTATAGTTTTGAAACTTTGGGAAGAAAATCGTCCCGTTTTGGTACAAATTGGAATTTGAAGAAATGTACACAAAATTGGTTACCAAGGAGTAACCAAACTTCAATATATTAGTATAATAGTCTAAATATAGCTTTGAACCCCTTTAGAATGGATTCTAAGCAATATATAGTCCTAACTATAGTTTTGAAACTTTGGGAAGAAAATCGTCCCGTTTGGGTACAAATGTGAATTTTAAGAAATGTAGACATAATTGGTGACCAAGGAGTAACCAAAGTTCAATATACTAGTATAATAGTCTAAATATAGCTTTGAACCCCTTTAGAATGGATTCTACCCAGTATATAGTCCTAACTATAGTTTTGAAACTTTGGGAAGAAAATCGTCCCGTTTGGGTACAAATGTGAATTTGAAGAAATGTAGACATAATTGGTGACCAAGGAGTAACCAAAGTTCAATATACTACTATAATAGTCTAAATATAGCTTTGAACCCCTTTAGAATGGATTCTAACCAATATATATTCCTAACTATAGTTTTGAAACTTTGGGAAGAAAATCTTACCGTTTTGTTACAAATGGGAATTTGAAGAAATGTAGACAAAATTAATGACCAAGGAGTAACCAAAGTTCAGTA